>RQTK01000767.1:70714-81487 GCA_003991915.1 Elysia chlorotica | reverse complement strand
TTGTTGTTTGTGTTGTTGTTGTTGTTGTTGTTGTTGTTGTTGTTGTTGTTGTTGTTGTTGTTGTTGTTGTTGTTGTTGTTGTGTGCATGTGTGTATGTGTGTTTTTATCTGCCTTGATTATTTGTTTGTTTGTTGTTGTTTTTTTGTGGGGTTTTTTTGTTTGTTTGTTGTTGTTGTTTTGTTTTTGTTTGTTTGTTTTTTTTTTGGGGGGGGGGGGGAAAGCTTTTTTTAATATCCTATTCCTGCCATGCAGATACTGGGTTTCGGAAAAAGGCCTTGTTTTTCTCATAGCATCTTGAAAAAATAAATTGTTTAAATTAAAACGAACCTTGATTGATTATCAGATCTATTAACAGTTTTAAGTAAAGTAGTGTATCTTTTATTTTACAGAAGTGATAATCTGAAATAATTATTTTAAAAAGTTTAAGTTTTGTTTTAAAATCTAAGTTTTATGAGCGCAAAGACAAATTAATTTTAGTTAAAATTTGACAATGATTATTACGCGTATCTAAATTTACCCAAACAAGAGCCCCTTCAAATATATCTTACTTTCCAATTATTTTTAAAATGTTTTCCAAGTTTAAGTAGTAACTTTTTGTGAGAGTAAAATATAAAGCTAATGAAAATTTGAAAATATTTTACTATTTTCCCCAATAAAGCCCTCTTTTGAAGATAAAATCACTTAATTAAATTTAAAATTGTGGGGTTTTTTCCCACGCAGTAATTTTGTCATAAAAACATGTTTAATTGCTGCTAATGTTTTTAATGATATTTAAAATGTAATGAACCTATCTAGTTTACTTTTTGCAAAACCGTCGAAGTGAGATGAAATATTCGATTCATAAATAATGTCGTTTCAATACATATCAGTAATAAATATCAGTAATTTATCACAACTATCATGATTTCTTTGGGAACGTAAGAGAGGTAGCATTAATTTTATGATGGTTACATTTGATCAATTCAAAATATCTGTTTTCTAAGAAATAAAGAGTGGGTGTGAGATAGAGAGAGAGAGAGAGAGAGAGAGAGAGAGAGAGAGAGGTGGAAAGAGAAAGAGAGAAAGAAGGCTAGAGAAAATAATTATCTTAAGTATATCAATACTGTAGATATGTACAACTTGCCGAATTATCGGAATGTTATCCCATATCATGTTATGTTATGCCTTTCATCAAAGTAAAAAATTATGCTAGTTAAATCATACAAAATTAATTGGTACTCACCTAAATTTCAATTATCCACAGTAGATGTTTTATTTCTGTATGGTAATTTGTTGGTAACTTGTTATCTCAGCGATGCCATTTCTACTCGCCTCCTTGTACTGATCAATTATCATATGTCCTGCATGTATGTACGCATTTTTACTCCAGTTAAATTTGGAATAGAAACAAAATTATTATAATAGTAATTAAGGTCTTCCATGTACAAAATTAACTTTATTTTGTTGAAAAATTAAGCACAGTTAGACTGTGAATATCATAAGAACGTTTTTTTAAAGTCAAAATGTACTTGTGATTAAACACGAATTTAGAAATCTTCGTTTTGTTCCTTTATAGGAAAACAAAATCGACACAAATTAATTAACTCTGTGGTTTTTTTCTCCTTCAACTAAAGGAAATAAAATCAACACAATTTTTCTTCTTTTGTTATCTTTAAAATCAAAACAATATCAATGAAAGTTTGATCCTTTTCCTTCTTTGAAATAAAGGTCTTTGACAATTTATTTGTTTAATAACGAAGAACCTGCGCGTCCTTGTTTATCAATCAAGACTGTCTGTCGCGGCCTTGAACAAATCTCCAAGCCTCTGATCTGGGCAAGGCAAGACAGGTGTTGAGACAGAGACAGAGACACAGACAGGGTCAGTAGTTTAGACTCTCGGACCGTGGTCAGAGGAATAGTCCAGCAGTCTGCTCTGATCTGTCAGCGCCTGGGTCCCTCGTGTTCGTCTTGTCTGTTTCTGCATGTTTTAAACACGCTCCAGTGTTCTGCGTCACTTATTATAGTCCTTGTTTCTTTTACAACTGCATCAGTCCATGCTTCGTCTAGAGCTGCATCAGTTATATAGTCCGTGTTTCTTCTACAGATGCATCAGTTACAGTCTTTGGTGATTCTCCGTTCTGGACCAGTTATGTAGTCTTTGCTTCTTCTAGAGCTGCATCAGTTATAGTCCTGGCGTTTTCTACAGCTGCGTCAGTTGCAGTCTTTGGTTCTTAAATTCTACAGCTGCATCAGTTATATAGTCTTTACTTCTTCTAGAGCTGTATCAGTTGTATGATCCCTGCTTTTTCTACAACTGCAACAGTTAGTCTGTCTGTATGGAGTTACTAGTCTTACTGTCCCTCAACCATAATCTATTGTTACTCTTCTTTGTTATGCATCAAATAATTACACCTATTTATACACTGTAAATCGCTTCTCTTTCTTTCCTCTGCATGTACATCTACTGTGTATTTCTCTGCATCTTTATGCGTTCCGGCATGCTCATTTGGCGCACAGCTTGTTGCAACTTGCTTCTTCTTTCCGTTGCACGAATTGTGTATTTCTCTGCATCTTTATGCGTTCCGGCATGCTCATTTGGCGCACAGCTTGTTCGTGTGATATGTAGCAAGTCAATATTATTTATCTCTAAGATATCACCTTGCTATTCCTGTGATCTGCATATAGATTTAGTCTTAATCCACGCCTCTTCTTGTCTGGTCTGCATGAACTCAACTATACTGTGTTGAGGTTTAGTTTATCACTTATCTACTTTTCCAGTGCTAGTGATGAAAAGCGCCGTAGATTCAGTCGATATAATTATTCCATGATCCTTTTAGACATTACAAAGATTCCATGGTGCCACTAATCCGATGATCTTAAAAGGCAGAGAGTATGTGCATCGAGAGGATCCAATAGAATACAGTTTTCCTGTTCAGGCTTAGGTCTAAGGTGATCTCTAATAATTTTAATAAAAATTAATTTTAAGCCTAGAGCTAGACCTAATAAATATACATCTAGTTCGTGAAGTCTTATGTTCAGCTATTGACAAAGTTGGCGGAAGTCATAAAGAAAGCTGGGCCCGGATTAAATCGTGGAGTAACACAAAGCACCGACAGATAACGGCCAACTACCAACTACCAACTATCCAACTATCCAACCAGCCAACTAGCAAACTGGCAAAGTAGCCAACTACGACGGCGGAACAGGAACTCGGCGATAAATAATATTTAGACTGGGCGCTCTCGTCTCCTCTCCTTTGCTCTCATCGGTCCGGACAAACAACAAAACAGTACCCCCCCCCCCCTTCCCGCCTCTCTTTCTCCCCGCCCCCCTTTTAAGTTACAATGCCATTTGCTATGTACCGCTATAAGACATCCCCCTCCCCCTGCCACCTTCCACAAAGTCTCTCTACCACTGAAGGGCTACCTGTCAAATAACTAGCCAACAAAGCGTATAGACTAAGGTTAAAACATTGCCACAATTTATGCAATACACATCCGCTTTTTTGGCGAAAGGTTGGCGGATCTATAAATGGCACCGGTCCGGCCGTGCGTGGCGTGTCAATCATCACTCTAGGTCTGGAATCTTCCTGGAGTCAACCGGGGGCAGGGCAGGGCTCTACGCTGCGAGCTGTACAGTCATGTACATGTATGTACTAGCGGGGGAGTCGGCTTGTCGGCTTGTCGGCTTGTTGCTCGTCCCATCCCCCCTGGAGCCCGCCAGGAACTGACAGGAAGCACCGCGGAGAGATGACGGACGGACGCTGCTCGTCTATCAGCGCTTCCAGCCTCCCACGCGGGCGGCGGTCATTGGTCCGTTACAAGACCTGGGGCGGTGCCAGTCGATGTGTGTGAGTGTGTGATACGCCTGGTGTTGGATATGCCTGCCCCCAGCTTGGTGGACTGGCAGTCTGGCACCGCCGGGATGCGGAGATGCTGGGATACACGAACTGCCTGGGATGCAGGGGGGTTGGGTTGGGTTGGGTTGGTTTAACGTTTAGCAGCACTATATAGGCTATATTGTGGACGGGCCCCAAGACGAACGTCTGACAATTTTATGTGCTGCCACACACGAGACAGGGCGGGGATACCATGACTCCTGTCTCAGCCGGTCACATTATACTGATCGGGGACTAGATAAGGGGATGCAGGAGACTAGATACGTGCTTTTTACGGGAATCTCCATTGGTGCTGGTACAAAGTAGGACATGATTGTACTGCTAACCCTGGGTCCTTCTTTCTCGCATCTACAGACCAAGGGGGCGTGTAAGCGCTGGGGTTATAGCAAGAGGTGGTCCGGGTTTAAACCCCGCTTTGGCACCTGCGTTTTGCTCTACTTTTCTCCACTGTTAGGTCTAATAGTACTGTATAGTACTAATAGCACTAATGATAAAAGATTGACTTTGTATGCGCAAACTTTCGTCCCCTAAGTCTTGTTTGTTTGTTTTGTTTGTTGTTTGTTTTTTATTTTTCCCTTTTTTGTCCATAAAGTAGATTTAGATCTCAGCTAGCGACAACGATAGAAGACTGTTGTTTCTGGGAATAATATTTGTCTCATAAGACGTCCTTTTTATCATTATCATAAAAGTAGATAAGATCTAGTGTATAATGCAATGTACACCTTCATAGGAAAAAAATCGAAATAATAATAATAATGTGGGTTGACGATTTATAGTTTATAGTTATATCCCTTTGCAGTGTTATCTGTCGATAAAATATTTTGTTCTCTGGTGAGACCAAAGTGAAAACAAGCATTGCAAACAGGGCTACTGTTAGTATACACGATTATACATGATAGTCTACAATAGGGTCACTATTAGTATTCACGTTTATACATTGTACGACAATAAGGTCACTATTATTACATACGATTATACATGATTGTCTACAATAAGGTCACTATTATTATACACGATTATACATGGATCTCTACAATAAGGTCACTATTATTATACACGATTATACAATCATTGTCTACAATAAGGTCACTATTATTATACACGATTATACATGGGTTTGAACCCCGCTCTAGCACCCGCGTTTTATCCTACTGGTTGGGTCGATGTCTGGAGTCTGTACTCTATACTACTCTATAGTAGCGCCATTGATAAAAGATTGACTTTTTATGCGCAAACTTTCGTCCCCTAAGTCTTGTTTGTTTTGTTTTTTGGGTGTTTTTTTTCTGTTTGTTATTTTGTCTATAAAGTAGATTTAGATCTTTGCTAGCAACAATGGCAGAAGACTGCTGTTTCTGGGGAAAACATTTATCTCCTGAGGTGTTTTTTTTTCTGTTTTTTTTTTAATAAAAGTAGATATAGATCTAGTATATAATGCATTGTAGGTCTTCCGAGGAGAAATATCGAATCAAAATAACAATAATAACTTGGGTTGGTGATTTATAGTTTATAGTTATGTCCCTTTGTAGTGGTATCTGTTGAAAAATATTTGGTTCTCTAGTGAGACCAATGTGAAAACAAGCATTGCAAACAGGGCTACTGTTAGTATACACGATTATACATGATTCTCTACAGTAAGGTCACTATTTTTATACCCGATTATACAATCATGTAAAAAACTAAGGACGCGCGTTTGATAAAGACTATATAAAGATATTAGTTGAATATTTAGATTTAAATTCATAGTAATTTGTCGCCACATTGTTTACAGAAAATTATCAGTTAGAAATGAGATGCAAACAGTCATTTCTACTTTGTTAGAAGACGTAATAGATGTTCTTTCTCTCTCTTTCTTTCTTTCTTTCATCGTACCCCTCCCCAACTCTTTCCTTCTATTTCGTTTTTTCTTTCCACTCTCTCTCTCTCTCTTCTTTCATTCTTGACTAGTCCTAAGGACTTACTTAATTTCACACAAAATATTTAGAGCCAAAGGGAGTTATTTTTCAAACTATGCAGCTAAGTTAGAATAGTTCGTATTTTTTGTGGGGGCTGTGTAGGATACATAAAAAAGTACTATTTTAGTATCAGCCTGTCCTTACATTATTTATAAGGATGAAAAAAAAACAGATCACTGGTACCCTTAATATAACTAAGATAATTCGATGGCTTGGCCTTTCCTTGGGTTACAGAATAATACAGTCATCTAATAAGTGTTCATTTGAAGGTACAGCGTAAATACAGCTACATGGTGTATTATGAACATAGCATAGTTCTTATTAAGACCTCTCTTCACATTCACTTTGTTGTAAGAGGATTCAGTAGTAGCCAGGTGTTGACTGTCTTTGTGGACCTCGTACATTTTTGTCTACAAAAAAATAAGCGTTTACACAGGATATTTAAAATATATTTGAAAGCAAAACAAACGGATGTTTTCTGGAACCAAACTCTTTAAAACACCCAACTTCTAAATATATTCTAGGGCCTATTATTTTTGTTCTTTGTAGCATGAGTAGTGACAGAATAATTTTCAGCCTCTACAACCAGCCTACACTGCAATGGTGTTAACTACAGGATAATAGTTAAAGACTGTTAAAGTGATAATATATTATGATATGCACTGTCCAATATGTCTGCGCGCTCTTCTTTTTATTATTAACATAAGATTTTTTAAGACGATGTTAACCTTGTGATCCGTCGGAGACGTTCAACTAGAAGACAGCTTCTTTCATTCATAGAACAGCAGTAGAAAAAAGGGACAAGATGTCGTAAAGGTAGAGCGCGCAGCTTCAAATCTCTTGACCTGAGTTCCCTCCCACGATAAAGCCACATATCGGTTCAGTGTAAATAGACAGGAAACATGATATTCTTGCTCTATATCTGTGTTGCAGTACATGTACTTAAACAATCATATAAAATTGAACAATAATAGTTTTTTTAAAGTTTTTTTTATAATTAAGCATAGGAACCGTTGCTGTATAAGAGACATTAAACTGGCACAGCGCGTTTAACCTGCAGAAGTTCAGATGTGAACATACTCCATTGTCGTTTAGTTCACGAGCCCATGGTTTCCTGAACACCCCTAAAGGGAGGTGGGGGTTCGCTTCAACCCGAGCTTCGAAGTCCTACTCTTCAGGCAAGAGCACTACCAACTGAACTATATCCCGCCTCAATTCTCAGCTTTGAAATAACTAGACTCTTTACTGTAATGCGACGGCTGTAGCAAGTTTCAGGAGAACTCGTGCAATCACCCACAATTCGAACCTCCTACATTCCAGGCCGACGCTCTACCCCAGCGCCACATAACTAAAAAAAACCAAAGCCCTGTTCAGTAATGGTACGCCTGTATGAAGACCCTGGAGAATTCACATAATCAGCCAGGATTCGAACCACGGACTTCCTACATCGACGGTATGAGCTCCAACCCCAAGGCCAGACACCTAAAAACCAGACATATGTACAAAAAGGCCATTGATCTACACCTAAAAACCAAACCCATGTACAATAATTGGAAGGCTGTAGGAAATCCCTGTAGAATTCACATAATCATACAGGATTCGAACCATGGACTTTCTATGTATGAGGTATGAGCTCTAACCCCAAGACCAGACACCTAAAAACCAGACCCATGTACAATAATTGGACGGCTGTAGGATGTCCCTGGAGAATTCGCACAATCAGGCAGGATCTTGGCAGAACGCAATTACACGACGAAAGACGGCACATCTCGGCACAGTTCGGCACATATCGGCATAGTCCGCCATAGTGGGACACACATCGCGCAATGGAGACTCTGCGACCTACATAGCGATAACCAATGACATAATCACAGCCCTTATTAATTGGGTTTTTCCACAAATTTCTATTAATAACGATCTGTGCGGTTTTCTAATCGTTTATTGGCGCCATCAGTGAAGGATAGAACCTATGATTGGACTTCTGTGCATATTCCCTTACCCATCGTTTTCGTTTCACCGGTTGGGTCGGTGTCAGTTTAATGTGACAGGCTGAGACAGGAGTCATGGTATCCCCGCCCTGTCTCGCACGTAGCAGCACATAAAATTGTCAGACGATAGTCTTGGGGCCCGTCTACAATATAGCCTATATAGTGCTTACGCTGGACGTTAAACCAACTCAACAACAACTCAACCACGTCTGTGAAGATTCTCTTACCTATCGTAATCTTTCCACTTTGAAAGCTGTTATTGCAATACCTATACAACTGCTCATCGTAATCTTTCCACAATGAACGCTGTTATTGCAATACCTATACAACTACTCATCGTAATCTTTCCACTATGAACGCTGTTATTGCGATACCTCTACAACTACTCATCGTAATCTTTCCACTTTGAACGCTGTTATTGAAATAGCTATACAACTGCTCATCGTAATCTTTCCACTTTGAACGCTGTTATTGCAATACCTATACAACTACTCATCGTAATCTTTCCACTTTGAACGCTGTTATTGCAATACCTATACAACTGCTCATAGTAATCTTTCCACTTTGAACGCTGTTATTGCAATACCTATACAACTGCTCATAGTAATCTTTCCACTTTGAACGCTGTTATTGCAATACCTATACAACTGCTCATCGTAATCTTTCCACAATGAACGCTGTTATTGCGATACCTCTAGCAGTAGGCCCAACTCACTCTATGAACGCCGTGCCTGAATAGAACGGGTTCCACCCAAAACTCCATCAGGCTTGCGGTGCCACACGCCCTGGTCTTACCAGAGCCAGGCATGCCAGACATGCAGGCGGTATGCAACTGTACACGGTTCGCCGCCCTCTGTAACTGGCTCGTCTGTCTGCGGCTCGATGCCTCCTCTCAGAAACAGACCAAGTCACCACATTGACAGATTCTGAAGTGAACAAATTAATTTTCAGTGGAGCAAGGGTAACAGTAATCCAACTCTTTTAAATCTCTACACTATTTAGAACAGAATGATAATCAGAGAGTATGTTAAGCTCCCCCAGACTTCATGGTAATGATGGAAACTGGTTCAGTTGTGCCTAATAGTTATGATACAATCATGTATGATTCGATTTGACTCTGAATGCAAATGTTTCTCTACTTCAGCCTGATTTTGTCTGCTTTTTTGGGAAACCTTGCTTTTGCTTCATTTTGCTGAGAGGTTTTATCCAACGTACGTGTACTTTCATTTAGTGATAACCGCCTTGTGAACCTAGAACATGCAAATGGGTCTAAAGGAAAGCATCATTCTCTCCTACAATAAATCATCCCAAACAGGACAAGAATAATTATTATTCCTTTGATAAGTTAGAATAAAATACGACAGGATAGTACTGTATGACTCCATTAAACATTTTGGACGGTACTCTTAGAACCCGTTCACAAGATAGACGAAAAAAATTCAACAAATTTTCAGGGAGGAATAGGTTTAGTAATTTGTTTCGCCTACAAAGACACAACGATCTTACATTGAACACACAAAAAACAGGCTCATAGTGAAAATGGATGCTGTGAAACACTGATGTCACGTTTAAATTTAATACTATGCCTACGTATAAATAATGAATTAATAGTCATAAAAGCAAGATTTTTTATAGAGAGAGAGAGAGAGAATTACATGTACATTATTAAAAATACATTATTATAAATACTTTATTAGAAACACATTATTAAAAAGTCTAGGGGTGGATGTAAAACCCAGCAAAAATTACTTTAAAAACATGTATGCCAATGCTTTAATGTATTAATGTATTGCATTATTTGGACATCGTAGAAAAAAAGATAAATATTTCATTTCGTTTCATTAACGCAGGTTAGAATCATTTCAATATCCCCCCCCCAAAAAAAAACCCCTCAACCCCATCCCTTCCTCCCCACTTCCTTCTTGAACCGGATATGATTGTTGGTGACCCAGACCTGAAGTCACTGTTATCCTAACCTGACAGGTGCGCAACTGCGCATGTCAATCTTCATCTCTCGCAGTCTCTTCCGGCAAAGCGGAGCATATGAGGTGTCACAAGTCATAGTTCAAAGAGGGGCGGTGACAATCCAATAATAAAACTAATGAATGATGGCTGGTGTGGTATAAACTATTAAGGTGTTGGGCGTGACTCACAAAGAAAAGATATTAACTGCTAGTACTACATGTACTACCTATTTAGATTACGATTACAAATTATTTGATACCTTGATATAATTGAGTCTGGGCATATAATTAATTATATGTTTCCTTTGTTTAATATTTAGCTGAAGATTGAGAACCAGGTGGCCGAGTTGGCAAAGCGAGCAGTTTTTAATCAGAAGTCCTGTGTTCGAACCCCGTTTTAGTAGCCTTCCTCCCTACTGCCTGATGCAGTGCCAGACATGTTTTGGTATATTTATAATGTCTCTGTGTCTGTGAGACAGCAAGTAAATTCGTCAGGTAGATAGATAGATACATAGATAGGTGGATAGATAGATAGATAGATACATACGAGATAGGCGGATAGATAGATAGATACATAGATAGGTGGATAGATAGATAGATAGATAGATAGATAGATAGATAGATAGATAGATAGATAGATAGATAGGTAGATAGATAGATAGATAGATAAAAAGAATCATTAGAAGACAGAGCCAGTAAGTAAGCAGTAAGTAAGTAGTGAGTAAGACTGAGACCAGGAAAGAACCGCCCGGCCCTATCTCAAGTTTCACCCCAGTGCTAACCCCTCGACATCCCCAATCTGTTGTTTTTGTTTTCAGTGAACCGGGCTAATTCTCCTGAGCGGCTCACACTGCTGAACTTAGAGCTACAGTGTTCTTTTTTGTGTTCTCTATCTCTCTTTTTCTATCTCACTCTCGTTCATTCTCTCTGTCTGTCTGTCTATCTGTCTGTCTGTCTGTCTGTCTGTCTGTCTTTCTCTCTCTCTCTCTCT
>RQTK01000767.1:40774-70694 GCA_003991915.1 Elysia chlorotica | reverse complement strand
TCTTTCCATTTATCTCTTTCTCCCCCACCCTTTTCTCTCTTTTCTCCCTCTTTCTCCCTCCCTTTATCTCTCTTTTCTTCCTCGCTTTTCAACCTTTTCTCTTTCTTTCTCTTTCTCTCTATCTCCACCTCCCTCCACTCTATCTCTCTCTCCCCCCTCTCCTCCCATACACTACAAGGAAAGCTGCAGTTCTACTCATACTCTCTTTCTCCTCCGCTCATACTCTTTCTTGCAAAAAGTATGTAACATTGGAAAAAGAACTGATACAATGTTGTTATTTTTATTGAAGAGTTATGTTTTTTTACAGGCAGTATGAGATGTGAGTGGATGTTGAAGGAGAGAGAGAGAGAGAGAGAGAGAGAGAGAGAGAGAGAGAGAGAAATAGATAAAGAGAGCGAAAGACAGAGAGAGAGGGTACAAATTAAGATTAAGAGAGAGAGAGAGAGAGAGAGAGAGAGAGAGAGAGAGTAAGTTTAATGTGACCAGCTGAGATAGGAGTCATTGTATCCCCACCCTGTCTCGTGTGTAGGGCCTGTCCACAATATAGCCTATATAGTGCCGCTGTTGGACGTTTAACTAACTCAACTCTCTCTGTCTGTCTCTCTCTCTCTCTCTCTCTCTCTCTCTCTCTCTCTCTCTCTCTCTCTCTCTCTCTCTCTCTCTCTCTCTCTCTCTCTGTCTTTCTATCCATCTATCTATCTATCTATCTATCTATCTATCTATCTATCTATCTATCTATCTATCTATCTATCTATCTATCTATCTATCTATCTATCTATCTATCTATCTATCTATCTATCTATCTATCTATCTATCTATCTATCTGCCTCTCTCTTTCTCTCTATATTAATCTGTCTATCTATATGTGTGTGTGTCTCTCTATCGGTCTATTTTTCTATCTTCCTCTTTTACTTCCTTTCTTTCCTTCTGTCTTTCTTTCTTTCTTTCCTTCCTCAATTCCATGCTTGATAAGACGAACCAACCCAACATTTAGCTTTGTAACTTTGTATCTACATGCACACCGACGTGAACGTTCTGTCACTTCTCATTTTCATTTTGTTTTAAACGTAATTAATTTTCTTTTTCAAAACTTCCTACCTCCTGAAGCGAGTGGAAAAAGAAACAATTTTGTTTCGTTTCCTGTTGCAGGGAACCCAACATGCGTGTATAGCCGCTCTCAAATTTCCTGTTTACATTTTGCAAACGACAAACATTTGAAGTATGAAGTCCTCTTTGTGCGTGCGTGTGTGTTTTTTTTTTAATTTTGTCTAGATCTACATCTACATCTAAATCTACAGTTCGTTTTTGTATCTACAATGTAATTCTTTTTTCTGTCACAATAACTTCCGTCTTGCCTAAATCTAGATTTAGATCAAATTTTATCGGCTTTGAAGAGAAATTCAATATCGGAAATGAAACGGGAGATTTATGTTTGCATCTTTAATTTTCCTTCTTTTTGTGGGTACAGTGATTTCACTCGAAAATTTAGAGAGAAAAAAAAGAATAAACACATAAAGTGTATCTTGAAGTGTTGCCTATTCCAAAAACTATCAGATCTTGTAATCTAAAAAGTTAATCGAATCATAAAGGAGCTTTTTAAAGTATATAATTAGTTAATAATACTGACTATACTTTTTTTTTTTAATTTAAGTCTTTAGCCTGTTATGTTTTTTAATAATAGCAATGTAGTACCTGATCTTTTTCTAAATAATTATCAGTTCGCCTTTTTTTTTTTCTAAAATATCACATCTATTCTATAAGCATCTAGTAAGTTAGACATATCATTACCATTTCAGCGCAGTTGGTCGATAAGAAAGACAAGAAAGATTTCTGTATTCGGAATAACTGGAAAAAATAATTATTCACAATCCTTTTGATCAACGGATATGAAAAAAAGGCAAAGAGGCATGAATATCCAGGTGGCTTTGGTGGGGAATTGAACCCGTGCGCTCTATGCAGAACCTATGCGACTTATCGAGAAAAGGCGTGTGTGCGCACCACTCTATCAGCATTCACAATTTATACCTTTTCACTCCGCCTACCCCGTCCTAATATTGATAATGTGCTCTTTTTGTCTGTTTTATTACTCTCTGAAGACAGATTGTGTCATCTCCAAACTTAATCAAATGACCACTGTCATCAATCATTATTTACATTCATTTTAGCATTTTTATGCTGAATAAAATACGTGTAACGACTATACGTGCATACTAATATAACAATCATTAATTATAAACATATAAATATAGTAACTATTACAGTGATGTATAGTAAATTAAATAAGAAACTAGAAATGACAGCATGTACAGAAGCACAATTCTTGAACAAGCAATTTTCTAGTGGCAGAGTTACGCATCCTGATCTATTTTTGGTTCAGTCAGTGCCCTGATCTTGACTATTACTGTGGGTTGCCTCGGGTCCAAGGGTAGAGCGCACGTCTGGTTGGGGATTCGAACCGAGTCCTGGCTGTCGTTGTTTTGTCCTTACAGATTGGGTCGATATCAGATATCAGAATAATGTTACCAGCCAAGCGCGGGCTACCTCTATTTGGAGCCCCGTCGCCGAATGCGATCCTTACCTACTTAACTATTACACTGCTGTCATTGTTTTGGGCGCAAAGCCCACAACACCACATCGCAAAAACTGTGATAGAAATAATCATTGTAATCAATATAAAGGGGGAAAATGTTCAAATAGACCTATTGAAAATCTATGCTTTCCAAACTATGTGAGGAAGCCTTATGTAAAACCTGTTTGTCAGGCAACCATAGTGAATCACCGGCTGAGACAGGATCAATACAGTGACGCAACCATAATGAAGCAGGCAAAAGTTGCTGATATTGGTTTTAAGCTAGTGTCCTTTAAACATAGCGAATTTACTATATATTGACCTTTTATAACTCCAAGCAGAAATATTTATCTCTGTTTCTAAATATGATAGAAAAATATTTTTTTCAACCTCCTCAAGCACATTTAATGATTTCAACACACAAAGAATAACTAAAAAAGTCAAGATTTCAAGTTGCGCCTGATTCAGTCTAGTTAATTCAAAGGTATTGCACAACACTCCGTAACCATAAACCAGGGGTTTTCAGTTCCGTCTACATATAGCTCTATTACGTAACCCGGAAGTGTGGTGCAACCAAGTAAGATACCGACACTATTTAAACGATAGACCCGATTCGATACAACCATTAAATCAATCAACAATGTGAAGGCGACAGAGAACGCTCGCAGAGCGGTGATTATTTATTGATTTTACGGTAACCCATTACCGTTCAGCTCCCATTCAACATGGCAAGTATAGGGTCTAGGGGTAGGATGCACAAACATGACGTAGCTTAAGTCTCGTCGTAAGCCTTCTTATTCTTATATTATTACAAGGAGACGTACGCTACGTCTTGTATGTGCATTCTACCATATTTCTCTCTTAAATCTCTATATTATTTCACTTTGACATCATATCAAAACATAATATATGTGGATTTGACGCATAAACTAGAGTAATATGAATAGATACCTAGGCCCGTAAGTGCAACGTCGCTGTAGCTTACGACTCATCGTAAGCCTTTTTATTCTCACATTCTTGCGACGAGTCTAGGTTTACCACAGCGTTGTACTTACATAGGTAATGGTATATCTCAATGAATCTTATAATTATTTATTATATACGTACATTATCTAGGTGTACCTAAGTGTGGAAATGGTAATGGTATATCTCAATGAAATAGTATATATTATGGTACCTTTACCATCTAGGTGTACCTAAGTATGGAAATTAGTTGGTAATGGTATATCGCAATGAAATATAATAGTAAATATAACAGTTATTATGGTACCTATACCATCTAGGTGTACCTAAGTGTGGAAATGGGCAATGGTATAATTATATAATAGTAATTATAACAACCATTATGATACCTATACCATCCAGGTGTACCTAAGTGTGGACATGGTTAATCGTATATCTCAATGAAACACAGTAATCATTATGGTACCTTTACCATCTAGGTGTACCTAAGTATGGAAATTAGTTGGTAATGGTATATCTCAATGAAACTCTTATAACAGTAATTATGGTACCTATACCATCCAGGTGTACCTAAGTGTGGAAATGGTTCTTATAACAGTAATTATGGTACCTATACCATCCAGGTGTACCTAAGTGTGGAAATGGTTCTTATAACAGTAATTATGGTACCTATACCATCCAGGTGTACCTAAGTGTGGAAATGGTTCTTATAACAGTAATTATGGTACCTATACCATCCAGGTGTACCTAAGTGTGGGGAATGGTTATTATAACAGTAATTATGTTACCTATACCATCCAGGTGTACCTAAGTGTGTGTAGATGGGTAATGCTATATCTCAATGAAATATAATAGTTATTATAACAGTTATTATGATACGTACACTATGTAGGTGTGCCTAAGTGTGGAAATGGGTAATGGTATATCTCAATGAAATATAATAGTTATTATAACAGTAATTATGGTACCTACACCATCTAGGTGTACCTAAGTGTGAAAATGGGTAATGGTATAATTATATAATAGTAATTATAACAGTAATTATGGTACCTATACCATCCAGGTGTACCTAAGTGTCGGTGGAAATGGTTAATGGTATGTCTAAATGAACAATAATAGTAATTATAATAATCATTATGGTACCTATACCATCCAGGTGTACCTAAGTGTGGAAATGGTTAATAGTATATATCAATGAAACATAATAGTTATTATAACATTTATTATGATATGTATACCATCTAGTGTGGAAATAGGTAATGGTATATCTCAATGAAATATAATAGTAATTATAACAATCATTATGATACCTATAACATCTAGGAGTACCTAAGTGTGGAAAGGGGTAATGGTATCTCAATGATATAAATATAATAGTAATTATAATAATCATTATGGTACCTATACCATCCAGGTGTACCTAAGTGTGGAAATGGTTAATAGTATATCTCAATGAAATATAATAGTAATTATAATAATTATTATGGTACCTACACCATCTAATGTGGAAATAAATATGGGTAATGGTATATATCAATGAAATATGATAGTAATTATGGTACCTATACCATCCAGGTCTACCTAAGTGCGGAAGTCCTGCAGGAGGCGATGCGGCGCAGGCGCAACATCCGGAACATGGCGGTCATCGCGCACGTTGACCACGGCAAGACGACCTTGACCGACTCGCTGCTGGCCAGGGCCGGGGTCATTGCCACATCCCAGGCAGGCACCAAGCGGGCGACGGACACTCTCAAGGCCGAGCAGGAGAAGGGCATCACCATCAAGTCCACGTAGGTTATATATACCTTTTTTAACAAGTGTAGAGAAGTAGAAAATGGTGATAATATACTTAGTTACAGGTTTTAAGGCATGTCCTAGATCCATATCCCTGTATTTTAATGATACTGTGGTCATAGTTGGTCACTAGAGCAATACCCCCTTACTACAGTGATTTGGGTTTCACGAATATTCACTCTTGGGTCTATATCCCTGTACTGTAATACTGTGACTCATTATTTATCTTCAGAGCCATAACCCTGGACAATAATAGTGTAACTCGTTATGATCAATATCCATCCCAATGCCATATCTCTGTATTATATCACCGATATTACCCCCCCCCCCCCAAGGCCCGGCCCCCTCAAAAAATAATGTGACTCATTATCACCAATATCCATCCTCAAAGCCATAACCCGGCACTAAAATAGTGTGACAATTTGATCAATATCAACCCTTAGAGCTCTATGCCTATATATTATTTTTTGGATTATTATGATCAATATCCATCCCCAGATCCATAAACCTGCTCTATAACAGTTTGACTCAATATGATCAATATCCGCCTCTCAGAGCCCTATCTCTACATATTATTGTTGTGACTCATTATGATCAATATTCCCCCCTCCAAACCATATGCCTGTACTATAATAATGTGACTCATTATCACCAATATCCATCCCCAGAGCCATCTCCCTGAACTATAAGATTCTGACTCACTATGATCAATATCCACCCTTAGAGCCCTATCCCTATAAAATTGTATTATTGTTATGACTCATTATGACCAATATTCATCCCCAGAGATATATCTCTGTACTATAGTAGTGTGACACAGTATGATCATTATCCACCCTTAGTGCACTATCCCTACATAATTATTATTGTTGTGGCTCATTATCACCAATATTCATCCCTAAAACCATATCCCTGCACAAAAAGTGTGACTCACTATGAGCAATATCGATCCTTAGAGCCATATCCCTATATATTATTGTTGTGACTTATTATCACCAATATCCCTCCCCAAAGATATATCCCCATGACTCGATATGGTCAATATCCACCCTTAGAGTCATATCCCTATGTGTCATTGTTGTGACTCATTATTATCAAAAACCCTCCCCAGAACCATCTCACTACACTACATTACTTTCACTCTTTATATGGCCAATATGCATCCCAAGAACTATATCCCTGCACAAAAATAGTGTGACTCACTATGAGCAATATTGATCCTTAGAGCCATACCCCTATATATTATTGTTGTGACTCATTATGACCAATATCCCTCCCCAGAGCCATCTCCCTATTCTATAATAGTGTGACTTATTATCACCAATAGACACACCTCCAAAGCCATCTCCCTGCACCCTAATAGCGTGACTCAATATCACCAATATCCCTCCCAGGAGCCACATCCCTACACTATAATAATGATAAACAGTGTTGCTTTATGTCCCATTTATAATAGCGTGACTCATTATGACCAATCTCCCTCCCCAGAGCCATCTCCCTATATATTATTGTTGTGACAATATCCCCCCCTCCTGAAGTCACAGCAGCTCTGCGATTGGTTGATGGAGCTATGGTTGTAGTTGACTGTGTTAGTGGTATGTGTTAAGGAATCTGATTGAGACCTTCGTGTCTGTGTCATTCGGCTATTTCTTTAGTTCCTATGTCATGCCATGCGTTCTTAGAAGAAATTGTTTAGACAGGCGGTGTTGTTATAATTATGTCTAACTTATAATGTCCCGTTAGAAACAGTGTTGATTTAGTTTTCATTTTATTATTGATTTAGTTCACATTTATCATTGATTTAGTTCTCATTTATCATGTCCAGGTAGAAACAGTGTTGCTTTATGTCTCATTTATCACGTGATATATCCACATGAGTGAGTGTTACCTTATCTCTCGTTTATTCTCAGGGGTGAGTGTCCAGACAGAAACAGTTTGCTTTATGTCCCATTTATCTCGTGATAATTATATTCACAGGCGTGAGTGTGCAGGCAGAGACAGTTTTGCTTTGTGTCACATTTATCACGCGATTTACCCACAGGAGATAGTGTCCAAACATAAACAGTGTTGCTTTACCTCTCATTTATCCACAGGAGTGAGTGTCCAAATATAAACAGTGTTGCTTTATCTCTCGTTTATCCACAGGAGTGAGTGTCCAAATAATTTGTCACAACGAATATCTCTCGTTTATCCACAGGAGTGAATGTCCAGACAAAAACTGTGTTGCTTTATCTCTCGTTTATCCACAGGAGTGAGTATCCAAACATAAACAGTGTTGCTTTATCTCTCGTTTATCCACAGGAGTGAGTGTCCAGACAGAGACAGTGTTGCTTTATCTCTCATTTATCCACAGGATTGAGTGTCCAAACATAAACAGTGATGCTTTATCTCTCATTTATTCTCAGGTGTGAGTGTACAGACATAAACAGTGTTGCTTTATCTCTCATTTATTCTCAGGCGTGAGTGTGCAGACATAAACAGCGTTGCTTTATCTCTCATTTATTCTCAGGCGTGAGTGTGCAGACAGAGACAGTGTTGCTTTATGTCTCATTTATCACGTGATATATTCTTTTTGGCTTAGTCTCATTTATCACGTGACACATCCACGGGAGTGAGTGTCCAGACAGAGGCAGTGTTGCTTTATCTCTCATTTATCCACATGATTTATCCACAGGCGTGCGTGTCCAAACATAAACAATGTTGCTTTATCTCTCATTTATCCACAGGAGTGAGTGTCCAGACAGAGAAAGTGTTGCTTTATCTCTCAATTATCACGTGATATATCCACATAGTGAGTGCACAAACATAAACAGTGTTGCTTTATACCTCATTTATCACGTGATATATTCTTGTTGCTTTATCTCTCATTTATTCTCATTTATCTACAGGCGTGAGTGTGCAGACAGAGACAGTGCTGAGACAGGCTCTGTGTGAGAACGTTAAGCCTGTACTCATGATGAACAAGTTGGATAGAGCGATCTTCGAAAAGGCGCTGACGCCGGAGGAAATTTACGGCACTTTGCGCGCTGTGATAGAAAACGTCAACGCCCTGATTGGAGTTTACTGCGATACAAACTCACCAATGGGAGATGTCATGGTATGATTTCTTGTTTGGTTGTTTGTTTTTCTTTTCTTTTGTTTTGGTGTTGTTGCTGTTGTTGTTGTTGTTGTTGGTGGTGGTGGTGGTGGTGGTGGTGCTATTATTATTATTATTATTATTATTATTATTATTATTATTATTATTATTATTATTATTATTATTATTATTATTATTGCTATTGTTATTGTTATTATAATTATTATTATTGTCATTATATTGTCTTGTTTCGTTGATATATTGTTGTACTTGTTGCTGCTACTATTGTTGTTGTTCTTTTTGTTACTGTTTCTTTACGTTGAATAAGTTCCTCTAAATATCTTTTCATTTGTTTTGTGTAAAATTAAATAAAATGTTTTTCTTGTTCTATACGCAGATTGATCCGTCTAAAGGCAACGTTGCTTTCGGCTCCGGACTTCATGGTTGGGGCTTCAACCTCCGCCAGTTTGCACGCCTATACTCCACAAAGTTTGGTATCAAAGAGGAGAAGATTATGAGGAGGCTTTGGGGAGATAATTTCTACAACCCGGAAACACGTCAATGGACCAAGAAGATGGTGGACGGCGCATGTCGAGGATTCAACTTTTTTGTGCTGGAGCCATTAGTCAAAGTGAGCTGTTTTTAAAGCATACAAAGGTGGCTAAAATAAACTGGCAATCACTGAAAATATTTATAAATTCTTATAGTCTGTACCATTGTATTTTCTACATATCTTGCTTTTCATGAGTCTTTGTTGTTAGCATAGATCTTGGATGCTCTTGATTTTTATACAACATCATATTGTCACAGGGCTACGATAATGGCATAACTGAGACTTTTGCAAAAAAAAAAAAAACAAGGTGAAAATGAGATCTATCTAACAAAGCTTTCAGAACAAAAATGATCGTTTCGGAAACCTGTGTCATACATTAGTCAGAAATAGGGAAATAAAACAGTTTTTATTGATTGTCTCAAAAGGAGCGAACAAGACCTATGCCGAAATCATAGCACAGTAAAGATATGTTAATGGTTTCTTTTGTGTTATGTTTGTAGTTGACATATTATAAGTGAACAAGGAATTTTTATTTTAATTTAATTATCTTCACCTTCAGATCTTGCATGCCGCATCCGACAACGACAAGCCCCAGACGCAGGGTCTGCTGGAAAAGCTCGGCTTTCATTTAAGTGCGTCTGACCTTGAACTTGAGGGCAAGGACTTCCTGCGCTGTGTGATGAAGACCTGGCTTCCGGCAGCGGACGCCATGTTGGATATGATCGTCCTGCATCTCCCGTCGCCAGTCAGTGCCCAAGCCTACCGCACCGCGTCGCTCTATGAGGGGCCTTTAGACGATGAAGCTGCCCTGGGTATGTATGTGTGCTAGTGCTTGTCATCAGGGAATCAGAAGCGCTTAAGCAGTTACATAAATAATCCAGTGGCCTGCCTCTCCTAAAATATGTGTGTATCCTTTGTCATCAGGACAGAATCAGAACATAGTCGTCTAGGATTTATGAGGACATGATCAGAAGCAGTAGAGCCAGTTTTGTATGTACCAATACAGCGGAGTTAAGTTTGTAGGCAGTATGTGTATGCTTGTAGATGCGTATATAGGTATGTGTTTCTAAATAAAGTTTACAGAATATAATTGCAACAGTGATACACACATATGTAAAATCGTTTTCCCTCAGATATGTGTAAATTGAATCAATGTGCGACCATGAAAAATTTTCCTATAGGATAAAAAGGCGTATCTGATCTTATCTGAAAATTAAAGCAGATATATCATGTAAAACCACCATTATTGAGCACCAGCATATTTTCTTTTGAAAACTTAGTGCTGGATCAAAAGTAACGGTAAAAAAATGTGTTGTGTCAGACACATTTTTTGACATTTTCATAATTTCAGCACGTCATTTTATTATTAAAAAGTTACTTTCCATATATGAAAAAGCTTTCCTTCACTCTGTTTGTGTAATCCTTTCAGGCATGAAGGCTTGCGACCCTGACGGCCCACTCATGATGTACATCGCTAAGATGGTTCCATCCTCTGAAAAAGGCCGTTTCTACGCAGTGGGCAGGATCTTCTCAGGAGCCGTAACTCATGGCCAGAAAGTCCAAATTATGGGCCCTGATTATAATCCATCTGGTGCAAAGAAACATGATCTTTATTTCCATACGTTATCAAGGTAAGTTTGTCTAAAAGATGGTCTCTACAAATATTTACCATCTAGGTACTTTTGCTTTTTTAAAATAAACTCTTTATCCCTAAAAATAAATAATATTGAAATCCAAGTTTGAATGTTACGAGAACTTCGAAGCTATCTGAAGTCAATTTAATTTTCTGAGAAGTTTGAATAATGTTCCCCTTTTCACCAAGGGAGGGGGGGGGGAAGCCCTGGGGTAGAACAGCGGCTTCAAATGCAGCTGCTCCGTGGTTCGAGCCGGCTATGGCAACTTCGTCCCCTACTGGTCGGGTCGGTGTCAGTTTAATACAATCAGCTGAGACAAAGTCATGGTATACCCGCACTCTCTCTATGAGGCAGCTTGTCAAACTATAATGTTGCGGCCCTGTTCACATTATAGTCTATATATAACTGCCTTACTTTTTGTGAAGAAATAGAGTGCTGACGTTGTACACCAATCAAAAACACTGTACCGTTGTTTACGTTACCAGGGCCGTGGTGATGATGGGGGCCTCAGTACAACCCGTAGAGGAGGCGACGTGCGGGAACATAGTGGCCCTGACTGGGGTGGACAAGTTCCTACAGAAAGGAGGCACCGTGTCAACCTTCAAGGAGGCGCATAACCTGAAGGTGCAGTGGGTTTTTTCCTCAGTGAATCGTGAACTAAGCTAGAAGGAAAATGTTATTGACTTTTTTGTTTCAAGGAAAAGAGATCAGTTATATTTATGTGTTTATGAGTGTGTGTGTGTGTGTGTGTGTATACAAGAGAGAGAGAGAGAGAGAGAGAGAGAGAGAGAGAGAGAGAGAGAGAGAGAGAGAGAGAGAGAGAGACAGACAGACAGACAGACAGACAGACAGACAGACAAACAGTCAGACAGACAGACAGACAGACAGACAGACAAACAGACAGACAGTGACAGAGAAAGACAGAGAGATTATTGAATAAACAAGGATAAATCTAAATTTTTCCCATAAAGTATCTTTAATGTTTTTGTATTTTTTATAGATGTTTATATTGCCATGGTGTGTAAATGCTGCTATATGACAAAAAATGCTTGTTAAAGGATTATAACTTAATTTTATATTTAAAATCTCCTACACTAGAATTTTGAGTCTTGTAAAACACAACAACAAGAAAGACTGGTGTTCCAGCAATTAACATTAAGCTACATATATTTCTTCTCTGTAAAAAAAAAAAACATGATAGGAATATAGTATAAGTGATTCTAAAAATTTTCTTGTATACAACTTTATTTAGACCTTTCTGAACCCTTTTTATAGATTTGAAAGAATTTCGACTGCACTTTTTCCTTCGAATGTGATTTTAAAACAAAACTCTCAATTCATGTTTTCTTAGGTGCTCAAGTTTTGTGTGAGTCCTGTGGTACGTGTAGCAGTCACCGTGCGGCACGCCCAGGACTTGGTCAAACTGGTGGAGGGTTTGCGCAGGCTGAACAAAGCAGAGCCACTGGTGCAGGTAGGTTGATGGTTTGTTTGTTTGTCTTAATGCTTAACGTTCAGAGTGAGAGCTATATAGGCCTGGTTTGCACAGGCTGAATAAAGCAGAGCCACTGGTGCAGGTAGGTTGATGGTTTGTTTGTTTGTCTTAATGCTTAACGTTCAGAGTGAGAGCTATATAGGCCTGATTTGCGAAGACTCAACAAAGCAGACCAGTGGTGCAGGTAGGTTGCAGGTTTGTTTGTTTTAAGACTTAATGTCCAGAGTCAGAGCTATATAGGATATATTGCTGATGGGCTCCAAGACTGAGGTCTGAGAATTTTACGTGATGCCACAGGCGAGACTGGGTAGGGAGATCTGGACTCCTGTCTCAGCCGGTTACATTAAAATGACACCGACCCAACCAGTGGGGAACAAAATTGGACGAATAAATTTTTGACCAATTGTAGAGTTCGAACCGCGGGCTTTTTTCTGTTGTTGTTGTAACTATCACTACTCCTTCCACACTTAAGTTTATATTAATCTATCGCAATTATCACTAATGCTCTTTACAAGCTTGAACTTACATCAATCAATTGTAACCGTCACCAAATCTATTGTCACTGTCACTAATCCTCTTTACAAGTTTGAAGTAACATTAACCTATATATAATTGTAACCGTCACAACACTTCTCACTAATGCTCTTTACAAGCTTGAACTTACATCAATCTATTGTAACCGTCACCGCATCTATTGTAATTATCACTGATCACGCTGTATAGGCTTACTGTTACATTAACCTATATATAATTGTCACCATCACAACGATTCTCAGGTCAGTCAGGAGTCAGGCCAACACGTCACTAATGCTCTTTACAAGCTTGAACTTACATCAATCTATTGTAACCGTCACCAAATCTATTGCAATTATCACTGATCACGCTGTATAGGCTTAATGTTACATTAACCTATATATGATTGCCACCGTCAAAACACTCCTCAGGTCAGCCAGGAGTTTGGCCAACACGTCACTAATGCTCTTTACAAGCTTGCACTTACATTAATCTATTGCCATTGTCACCAAATCTATTGTAACTGTTACTAATGCTCTTTACAAGCTTGAAGTTACATTTACCTATATGTAATTGTCATCATTACAACACTCCTCAGGTTAGCCAAGAGTCTGGCCTACACGTCACTAATGCTCTAAACAAGCTTGAACTTACATCAATCTATTGTAACTATCACTAATGCTCTTTACAAGCTTGAAGTTACATTAACCTATATATAATTGTGACCATCACAACACTTCTCAGGTCAGCCAAGAGTCAGGCCAGCACGTCGTTGCCGGGGCGGGAGAACTCCATCTGGAGATCATCCTCAAAGACCTGGAGGAGTCTTATGCTGGGGTGCCCATCATTGTGAGTGTCTTAATCTTCTTCAGCGGCTATGTCTGGTTGGGTTGGTTAATTTACGTGCAACATCAGTGCCTTACATGCTATTTTGTAGACAGACCCTAATTCTAGTTCAATTGTTTAATTGACATGCACCGTAGGCGCTTTATAAATACAAAAATGCTATTTTGTGCACGGGCTCTAAGACTAATGTCTGAAATATTTATGTGCTGCCAAACACGACAGGTCAGGGAGACCAGGACTTCTGTCTCAGCTGGTAACATTATAGTGATACTGACCCTTCCAGTTGGGAACGAAATTGGACAATTACATTAATTTTTTAAGTCTATCGTGCTTTTCGAACCGAGGATGCCCCGATTGGGAGACCAACGCTCTACCATTTGAGCCAGTTTGACCCCGTGAGTGAGACTATGGTTCCATCCCACAACAATCTCATAGGCTTACCGTAGATGCTTGTATCAGGTGGCCAGCTAATTATCCCAGGGCTGTATGGTAACTTCCTGTGTGGCCAAACTAGGTAAATATTTTTTTTTTAAATTGGGTGTCTAAAAGAAGTCACATATGTTACATAAGTTAAGCTGTACTTCTTTTTAGCCCTAACCGTATGCCAGTGTAGGGGGTGGGGTCCTCAAGTGTTATTTGCTTTTGTTACGATTTGTTATTTAATTTCAATTAAAATATTTAAAATAAAATGTAATTTTTTAAAACTAAATTTATGCATGTTTAACAATTTATTTGCTCGACGATCTCAACCAAAGGACATAAAATGAGTAAACTTTTGTCAAAAATAATCACCTATGTCTCTCTCTCTCTCTCTCTCTCTCAACCCGTAGAGGAGGCGACGTGCGGGAACATTGTGGCCCTGACTGGGGTGGACAAGTTTCTACAGAAAGGAGGCACCGTGTCAACCTTCAAGGATGCGCATAACCTGAAGGTGAAGTGGTTTTATCCCTCAATGAAATGATCTCAGTGAACTTAAGCAGTGTAAAATGTTATTGATTATTCTTTTTCAAGGAAAATAGATCAAATTATGTATATGTGTTTTAAGTATGTCTGTGTGTGTATACGAGAGAGAGAGAGAGAGAGAGAGAGAGAGAGAGAGAGAGAGGCCCTGTGTCAACGTTCAAGGATGCGCATAACCTGAAGGTGCAGTGGGTTTATTCCTCAGTGAAGCTCAGTGAACCTAAGTGAATCTTACTGAACCTAAGTGAACCTTAGTGAACCTAAGTAAACCTACGTGAAATTCAGTGAACCTAAACAATGGAAAATGTTATTGATTATTCTTTTTCAAGGAAAATAGATTAGTTATATTTATGTGTTTATGAGTATGTGTGTATGTGTATACGATAGAGAGAGAGAGAGAGAGAGAGAGAGAGGCACCGTCTCAACCTTCAAGGATGCGCATAACCTGAAGGTGCAGTGGGTTTTTTCCTCAGTGAACGTCGGTGGAGCTAAGCAGAGGAAAATGTTATTGACTTTTTTGTTTCAAGGAAAAGAGATCAGTTATATTTATGTGTTTATGAGTGTGTGTGTGTGTGTGTGTATACAAGAGAGAGAGAGAGAGAGAGAGAGAGAGAGAGAGACCTACACAGAGAGGCAGACATGCAGACAGACAGACAGACATACAGACAGACAGAGACATATAGAGAGAGACAGAGAGATTATTCTTAAAGCTTCAATAAATCTAAGTTGTTGCTCCTTCTGTGTGCCTTTGATATTTTTGTAATAAACATTTTTATTGTCATGGTGTACCAAAAAAAACAAAACCAAAAAAGAAACCGCTTGTTAAAGAATATCAATTTATCAATTTGTGTTTGTGTTTCCTCAGGTGCTTAAGTTTTGCGTGAGCCCTGTGGTACGTGTAGCAGTCACCGTGAGGCACGCCCAGGACTTGGTCAAACTGGTGGAGGGTCTGCGCAGGCTGAACAAAGCAGAGCCACTGGTGCAGGTAGGTTGATGGTTTGTTTGTTTTAATGCTTAACGTTCAGAGTCAGCGCTATATAGGCCTGGTTTGCGAAGACTCAACAAAGCAGACCAGTGGTGCAGGTGGGATGCTGGTTTCTTTGTTTTAAGGCTTAATGTCCAGAGTCAGAGCTATATAGGATATATTGCTGATGGGCTCCAAGACTGACGTCGGAGAATTTTACGTGTGGCTACACACGAGACATGTCACTACTCATTCCAGATCTGAGGTTAAAGTAATCTATTGTAACTAACACTACTACTTCAAGACTTGAGGCTACCTTAATCTATTGTAACTAACACTACTACTTCAAGACTTGAGGCTACCTTAATCTATTGTAACTAACACTACTACTTCAAGACTTGAGGCTACCTTAATCTATTGTAACTAACACTACTACTTCAAGACTTGAGGCTACCTTAATCTATTGTAACTAACACTACTACTTCAAGACTTGAGGCTACCTTAATCTATTGTAACTAACACTACTACTTCAAGACTTGAGGCTACCTTAATCTATTGTAACTAACACTACTACTTCAAGACTTGAGGCTACCTTAATCTATTGTAACTAACACCCGTCACCGCATCTATTGCAATTATCACTGATCACGCTGTATAAGCTTAAAGTCACATTAACCTATATATTATAATTATCACCATCACTCCTCCATCCCGACTTAAGTTTACATTAATTTATTGTAACTGTCACTTATGCTCTTTACAACCTTAAATTCACATTCACCTATTATCACCATCACAACACTTCTCAGGTCAGTCAGGAGTCAGGCCAGCACGTCGTGGCCGGGGCGGGAGAACTCCACCTGGAGATTATCCTCAAAGACCTGGAGGAGTCTTATGCGGGGGTGCCCATCATTGTGAGTGTCCTTGTGAGGGTCCTCAAGTGTTGGTTGCTTTTGTTTTGTTTTGTTATTCTATCTCAAATGAAATACTTGAAATAACATGTTAACTTTTATTATTTCCTAATTTATGTAACATCTTTTAAATATGAATGTCATCCAATCCTTAAACATCCATTTTGAATAGGCGATTTAAAAATGCTCTGTTTGGAAAGCGCACAAAGCAAGTGTGTTTGGAGTTTCTAAGTACAGTGTACTCGTAACTATAGGCTATATTGTGGACGAGCCCCAAGACTAACTTCTGACAAGTTTACGTGCTGCAGTGAGACAGTGTGGGGATGTACTCACTCTGTCTCAGACGGACACATCATACTGACGCCGACCCAACCAGTAGAGGAATAAATCGTCAAAGTGGGGCTCAAACCACATAAAGAAACATAAAGCTCTTTTTAAGAGACTAAAACTAAATTTTTGTATTGTTTACAAATGTATTTGCACGACGAATTTAACCAAATAACATTCAATTTTTTTTATATATTCTCTCTCTTACTCTCTCTTTCTCTCTCTCTCTCTCTCTCTCTCTCTCTCTCTCTCTCTCTCTCTCTCTCTCTCTCTCTCTCTCTCTCACCCTATTAATATATCTTCCTCTTTTTCATTTTGCCTAATATAGAAATCAGAGCCGGTTGTGAAATATTGTGAAACAGTCACCTGTGCGTCTGACAGAATCTGCCTGACTAAATCCACCAACAAGCTCAACAGACTGTTCATGTCTGCCTCCCCTTTGCCTTCAGGGCTCAGTGAAGAGATTGACAAGGTTTGTTTCCTGAAATTGGTGCCTAATTTTTTTTAATTTAGTTTTTGTACCCCAAGAGAAAGAATAAATTAGTGCAATGAGAAATCTAGACAGTAAATCTTCTTTGATAAATACAAGTGTTGATACTGTTACAGATATCTGTCTACAGACTAAGGTTTTATCTTTGAATATTGTTTAATCTATAGTTATCTATATTTAACAGAGATTAAAAGAATAATTTAAAGAACCATATTATTATGGTTTGGGCTTAAAAATTGACTCCCTTACTGTAGATGCAGAAACAACAAGGTTAGATTGTCTTCCTTTATAATAAAAAATTAAAGTTAATAGTTATCCTATGCTGAATGCAGA
The DNA here is from genome assembly GCA_003991915.1 of Elysia chlorotica. NCBI lineage: Eukaryota > Metazoa > Mollusca > Gastropoda > Plakobranchidae > Elysia > Elysia chlorotica. The sequence goes on along the minus strand of RQTK01000767.1, from coordinate 53,269 downwards.
CCAAGTCTTAATCTTACTTTAATCAGAATCTGTACTACTCGTATTCCATGTTTAACTATGTTGTAAGGTTTGATCATAACATGCTGATTATACAAAAATTAAATGATAAAAGATATAAAATTATATATAATATATAATTATGATAACCTAAAAATACTCAGTTTAAGGCATACCGAGTCTTGGTGCCGACCTAGACAAGTTACCTTTTCTTTAATGTTAAAAAAAAAAATAACCAGTTTTGGGTCTAAATCGCTCTAGCGATATCTTTATATAGAGCAGCTTCTAAAAAATGGTAGTAAAATAAACTCATTTTGACAAAAAAATGACAAATCAAAATTCTACATACCTTTGATTGCCTACAATTGTATTTTGGCCCAAACATTTTGTTTCTATACGATTAGTTGTCAAGAAACTTTATGCTCATTTTAAAAGAAATAACAACCCATAACCTTCATGTTTTACAGGGAGATCTAAGCACTGGCGTCAAGGAGCGAGCCCGCTATTTGGCGGACACGTACGACTTTGACGTAAACCACGCCCGTAAAATCTGGTGCTTTGGACCTAACACCAGCGGCCCCAACATGTTGGTGGACATGACCCAGGGCGTGAACACGTCAGACATCAAGGATGCCGTCTGTGCTGGTTTCCAGTGGGTCACTGACGAGGTAACTACACACTGTTAAAAGGTTAGAGTCACTGACGAGGTAACTACACACTGTAAAAAAGTCTAGAGTTAGAGATAAGGTTAAGCCCACACTGTAAAAAGATTAAAGTCATTGACGAGGTAACTGACGAGGTAACTACACACTGTTAAAAAGTCTAGAGTTAGTGATGAGGTAACCAGACACTGTATTGTCAATGAAGGGTGTAACCACACACTTTAGAGTTTGTGATGAGGCACTCTATTGTCAGTAAAAGAAATGTAACCACACACTTTAGAGTTAGTGATGAGGCACTCTATTGTCAGTAAAAGAAATGTAACCACACACTTTATGGTTAGTGATGACGTAAGCAGTGATCAGATAACCACACACTGTAGAGTCAGTGATCCAGTAACCATACACTCTGGACTCCATAAAAGACAACTAAAATTTTTTAGTGACAGTGATGACATAGCTGCACATTCTAGAGTCAGTGATGAAGGGAAATCCATGTGGGATTCTAATTAATATTTGGTAGTCCACCCTCTCCGATGAAGAGTTAAATGATCCCCTCTACTGTGGTATTTTCTCGGGTGGCTCTGAAATTCTGTCAACTTACTGAGGCCCGCGTGACTATTATGCGAATGCGTTTACACTTTTGTAATCTATGAATGCACTGTACATACATTTGTGTTACTTTGTAACGAAGCGAAATATACAACGTGGACTAACAGATTCTTATCTTATCTTATCCTTATCGTATCTTATCCTTATCGTATCTTATCCTTATCGTATCTTATCCTTATCGTATCTTATCCTTATCATATCTTATCCTTATCGTATCTTATCCTTATCATATCTTATCCATATCCTATCTTATCCATATCCTATCTTATCCTTATCGTATCTTATCCTTATCGTATCTTATTCTTATCATATCTTATCCATATCATATGTTATCTTATCCCTATCGTATCTTATCTTATTCTTATCATATCTTATCCTTATCGTATCTTATCTTATCCTTATCGTAAGATAGATAGATAGATAGATAGATAGATAGATAGATAGATAGATAGATAGATAGATAGATAGATAGATAGATAGATAGATAGATAGATAGATAGATAGATAGATAGATAGATAGATAGATAGATATAGATAGATAGATAGATAGATAGATAGATAGATAGATAGATAGATAGATAGATAGATAGATAGATAGATAGATAGATAGATAGATAGATGACATAATATTATTGAGACGGGCCACAAGACTGACGTCTGACAATTGTATGTGCTGCCACTCACGAGACGGCGGAAATACCTGTATTCCTGTCTCAGTCGTATTATTATACTGACATCGACGAAACCAGTGGAAGACGAAAAAAAGTTTTGACATAATTATTGTGGGAATTGAACCGCGGACCTCGCGATTTGAAAACCATTTTAAGACTACCAGTAACGGTAGGATTTCTGTTCCAGTGTCCAGTAGCTGTGATGGGTAGTGTCATGAGTGCCATTTCAGATAGATAGATAGATAGATAGATAGATAGATAGATAGATAGATAGATAGATAGATAGATAGATAGATAGATAGATAGATAGATACATACATATATTGTAGACAGGCCACAAGACGGACGTCTGACAATTTTATATGCTGCCACTCACGAGACAAGGCGAGAATAACCTGTACTCCTCTCTCAGCCGGTTATCATTATACTGACATCGACGAAACCAGTGGAAGACGAAATTGGACAAATAAAGTTTTGACATAATTATTGTGGGAATTGAACCACGGACCTCGCGATTTGAAAACCATTGTAAGACTACCAGTAACGGTAGGATTTCTTTTTTAGTGTCCAGTAGCTGTGATGGGTAGTGTCATGAGTGCCATTTCGCGCAGGAGAGGATGTGTCATCGAGGAGGTGTATCCCCCTGGTTCTCCTCTCTGTACACTCAAGGGATACCTGCCCGTCAATGAGGCGTTTGGTGAGTAGCATGTTTATGTACACATGTATATTGAAACCTTGGCGCTACAGGATTATCTTAGGTTGAAAACTCTCTGCCTGAGTCTCTCTCTCTCTCTCTCTCTCTCTCTCTCTCTCTCTCTCTCTCTCGCGCCCTCTCTTTCTATTATTCTCTCTCTCTTCTCTCTCCCGTCCACAACATAGCCGATATAGTACTGATGTTGGACGTGAAGCCAAGTCAACTCAACTCCTCTCTCTCTCTCTCTCTCTATCTCTCTCTCTCTTTCCCTCCCTCTCCCTCTCTCTCCCTCCCTCTCCCTCTCTCTCTCTCTTGCCATGTCTTTGTATAAAACACATGAACACTCTTGCGTTTAACACAGTAAATACGCGTAGTGGTATAATTAAAAAAATTAGCTTTAAACAACTCTCAATAGAATTGTTTGTTATTTTTTATTTAAACCAATGCTTAACTGCCAGCACATATCTTTGGTTTACCGTGGCGTAAAAAACAACAAAAACTGGACCCACGTTTGCGATAATAACTGGGTTGCTTTGCAAAAGTAAATTGAAAACACTTTTTATTCCTTCAAACGTAATTACGTCTACTCTTAAAACTTTTATATCGATCCAACTACTTTGCCTCAGATATTGAATATGGCCGCCATATAAACATAGCCAGAACCGCAGTGGGTAAGGAGTACCGAAAGTATTTCGTACATACAATAATTATACTGTTCCCATACTAATATCTTAATCTCTGTAAAACTTGCGACTGGAAAAAATAGTAAATTATATCCATGTTATATAACCATCCCCCTGTCAGGCTTCCCGAGTGAACTGATGTCCGCCACAAGTGGGCAGGCCTTCCCACAATGCACTTTCGACCACTGGCAGCTGTTGCCAGGCAACCCTCTGAGTGCAGGCTCCAGGGCTGCAGAGACTGTGGCTTCAGTGAGACAGCGGAAAGGTTTGCCTCCAGCAATACCGGCAGTGGACAGTCTGCTGGATAAGCTGTAGTCGCAGCTATGTTTGTTGTTGTTGTTGTTGTTGTTGTTGTTGTTGTTGTTGTTGTTGTTGTTGTTGTTGCTGTTGTTGTTGCCAGGCAACCCTCTGAGTGCAGGCTCCAGGGCTGCAGAGACTGTGGCTTCAGTGAGACAGCGGAAAGGTTTGCCTCCAGCAATACCGGCAGTGGACAGTCTGCTGGATAAGCTTTAGTCGCAGCTATGTTTGTTGTTGTTGTTGTTGTTGTTGTTGTTGTTGTTGCCAGGCAACCCTCTGAGTGCAGGCTCCAGAGCTGCGGAGACAGTGGCTTCAGTGAGACAGCGGAAAGGTTTGCCTCCTGCAATACCGGCAGTGGAGAGTCTGCTGGATAAGCTGTAGTCGCAGCTATGTTTGTTGGTGTTGTTGTTGTTGTTGTTGTTGTTGTTGTTGTTGTTGTTGTTGTTTTTTGTTGTTGTTGTTGTTGTTGTTGTTGTTGTTGGAGGTGGTGGTGGTGTTGTTGTTGTTGTTGTTTATGTTGTTGTTTTTTTAAGTTCCATGTTTTATGTGTTTCAACTTGTTTCTTTTCTATTTATTGAGGAACCTTATCTGTGATATAAAAAAATCCCATTCAAATGTAGGTTTGTTAAAAATATAATTTTACCTTTGTTTTTCTCTTTAACATAGATATTTTTATTGGAACGCAAAATATACAGAGAGAAATGTGTAAATTTGACTAAACAATATATTAGGAATGCTTAGTAAGAGATTTTAATTCCAAATCAGCAAAAACAAAAATCGTATTTAAACTGTACTGAAATGAATGTTAAAGGTGTTTTATTTCAAACTCACAACACTTACTTTTTGTATAGTTATTGACAAACCTCCATCGAAGCCTATTTTTTTGTCACACAACACTTGTTTTTCGTATTTTTATTAGCTATCTGTAAAATAAATGTTCTTTTTTACACTCTGCAGAAATAAAAGGATTATAATAATCTTTGTTGTTCTTGTTTTATTGTTAAGCGCTATCTAACATTTCATATTGATATTTTTGTGAAACCTATATTTACAAAAATAAAACCAATATTTTATGACGCCCTTTAAAAATAACTGTAATTGTTTATCCGTAAAAAAATTCATTAACACACACAGGCTAGCTAAAAACACACAGACTTACTGAATACACAAAGTCTTCCTAAACACGCACACACACATACACACTCACACAATGACTACATTAAACCCAATCAAAGAAAGAACTAAAAGAACTTTTTATGTTAATTCAACTTATAATTATGATAACGGAAAAAGAGTATTGAAAATCCAATTAAGTCTGTATGCACAATAACAATGTTGCACTGCATGCCGGTACAATATTATACACATGTATCAGTTAGAAACCCGTCTAGACAAGCACCGCTCAGTAGAAAGTTGCTGGCATGTTTTGGCGTCGGAGATGGTGTAGCAGAGATGGTAACAGATACAGCCGCATCCTCTGACAGTGTTTCCACCAACACAAATCAACGAATTGTGCAAAACTGAAACCTAGCGGCGAAACATTGCTCTTTGTTTCCACAACAATGTAGCAGTTATTTCCACAACAGTTTAAGCCCAGCTGTTTATTTTCACAACAGTTGTGCAGACAGGTTCAATGAATTCACCGTTTCCGCCGCTACTTGGTTTTTGTTTTGTTGTTGTTGTTGTTGTTGCTGTTATTTTTGTTGTTGTTGTTGTTGTTTTGTTTTGTTTTTGTTTTGTTCTTTATTGTTTTGTTTGGAGGTTTTTTGTGGGTTTTTTTGCGATGTTATGAGCATGTTTTTTAATTATGTGCTCTTCGGAAAATACAGGTACGTTACTATGTTTTTTAAAAAAGACTAAAAATAGTAAAGCTACACCCCCTTTAACGTAAACTAAAATAATTATTGTTGTATCTTCAGTGGTAATGTTTGTGTGTTCTCATCATGAACAGGGCCTTCTTAATATAAGCCAACCCGTCAAATTGATAATAAAAAACACAAGTTTGGCTTTTTAAGGGAAACATATACAGTATCTATTTGTATTAACATTTCAGCAGAGCAAAGAAAACACGAAATTCCTAGAATATTTTTATTCAACTAACTCAGAACGCACAAAGACACTCATAAGTGATATAACTGTGCCGCTTAGGTTAATTTGACTCTTAATAGCAATTCCTGTCAACTTTGTCAATTTAGCGTGCTACTTTGGGAACTTCCCGATTTATGTGACAGGAATTAGTTAGGTGACAATGAAGAAGCCATAAACGTTTATACATAATACAAACTGCAGGTGCGCATGCTGGTACTTTTGTCTTATGTTACCATGAAAAAAATTTAGACTTATACTCTTAAGACCCGTCCTCAATTGGCTTTTTGTTGCATTGGACGAAAGGAGGTCAATCAGGAAATAAAGTCACTTAATCACTCATCAAATCATAAACTAAAGCAGAGCGTCATTGACGTATTAATATATTTTCTTTGACACTCAGTACTCACCCTTTAAATAATTATGGCCAGAAATCATTCATCTGTTTTCCCGGATCGACTGCTCTTTTAATGGGGCTGACCTCGTTCTCTCAACAACAAAAACGTAAACAAAATCACGTGATAGTTGTAATTTCTTCGCGTGAACAATCTGCTGATTAGGCTAGAGCATTGACCTACTTTAATATAATTATTATCTTTTTGCATGAGCCGGCTTACAAGCATCACGTGACTTTTGTGAGAACGAGGCTGGACCCATTGAACGTCTCATAAGTCCTGGGTTCCATTGGAGGATCAACCACGGAGACGAGACTTCATAGCAGGTCATGTCAGACTGAGCCGGTACAAATGTAGTCACATTAAACATGCATGGACTTATTCAGTAGAGAAAGAGCAAACGGGGACAACGCGGGATCGAAAACCCATCCTTCCAATTAAAAACCCCGCAATCAACTAAAAGAAGCTTACCGTAGGCCTACACACAGTCTCATTTTAAGATGAATGTTTGGGAACTGCAATCATATTTTTATACCATCAACAATTATAACAACATAAAACAATCAACTAATCATCCAATCGATCAACTAACCAAAGATGCAATAAATTTGAAAAAATCAAATTATTAGTCGGAAATTATCAATACAATATAAAGCAAGGGTCGACGTACTTTTATTACATTTTTGGTGAAAAGATTTATATGGATCCAATAGCAGTACTATAAACTCCCGTATTACGGTCCTTTATTTAGTAAAACAAATCATCCTTCGTCTAGGATCGAAGCTTACAACACCGTTGTTCTTCCTGTTATAGATTAGAAAGTATACTGTAAGCTCACACTCCTGGTTGATGTTACTTTTAATATTAAAAATAAAACATAGTCGGCGGTCTAAGTTATGGATCCATTGTACTTACAACCCTAAATTTGAAATGAATCAGTACCAATCACACTGTAAGCTCACATCCTTAGGTAAAGTTACTTTTAATAGCACACACACACACACACACCACTTAGTCGAGTGTCAAATCTCATAGTGCCATTGCACTAACTACACTAACTAGTTTTGGGACAGTTCAATGGGTCCAACCTCTTTCTCACGAAAGTCACGTGATGCTTGTATGCCGGCTCATGGAAAAAAAAGTTCCAGTGTACATTTCTTTCTTTTTTATATCATTGTTCAGAATAATCATGTTTTTGCTTGAGATTCTTTTGATCTGTGACTGTCTCTACATAGATGTAGTGTGATTGTTGATCAACTGTTATCTTCTTCCCTTGTATGTTTGTAAACCTATTGGGCGTGTTGTGTCAATAAACGTTCCGCAGAGAAAACAGTCAGTTAAGGAAATAAAGAGAGCGGAGGCATTGATATGATGTTAGATAAACGACTCGTTGTTCATAACAAACCCTTCCTCCCTTTTTTTACCTTCTCTTTATCTCTCTGGATCTGTTTCTTTCATTTTCCCTCTTTTTTTTCTTTGTCTCTTCCTCCCTCTCTCTTTTTCTCTTTTTATCTCTCTTTCTTTCTCTTTTCTCTCTCTATCTTTCACTCTATATATCTCTGATGTCTCCTTACCATCAACGCATTTATCTACCTTAAAGTTTGTGATAAAACTTTATCATTTTTTCTCTGAATTGGAACGTCTTTTAAAATTATCTGTTTATACTATGCTTGGTTTCTTACCATCTATATCTTGTTATGTATTTTTGTAACTATTTGTCTATGTTGTTGATTTTTTGGGGGGGGGGAAACTTGGCTGATAATGAGGTTTCTGTTTTTGTTTTTATTCCTCTTTTTAATAGGTTTTCACCATTTAAAAAATTCTTTTTTTTTTTAGAATAATCTTTTTATACCTCCCATGCAATATGTCACATTACCTATCTACCATTCACCAGTCTTTGATCCTAACAAGTACTCAATAAACTTAATACGTTGGTATTACATCATAACCATGTATAGATTTTAAACACCTAATTATATAACTGATTGATTTGTATTCACCAGACACACCCCAAGCACAAAATCAAAGGCAAGCAAAACCACACCTTAGTGACTGAATATTAGCTTTGTATACGTCTTTATTTGAAATTATATCAAACTATAACAAGTTCCATCTCAACCTTTATTGACAATAGTATACGTACTGCTTACGTACTGATGAACGTATTGAGAAGATGTTTTAACTATGATACATTGTATCTCAAACTTTAATTACATACACACACATGTATATACAACGTTTATGTGTGGTATGGGTGAATCGTTTGGTGTAGGTACATTATGACAGGGTTTCCAATATAATAACACTGGCGCAGGAATGTTTACAGTATTTAAACTCGCGCCCAAACATTGGTCAAGTAGGTGACTTATCTACTGCGCCATACGTCTGTTTGTTTGTTGTTGTTTTTTTGTTTTGTTGCTTCATGTCTAACGTGAACACTAAATAGGCTATATTGTGGAAGGAACCCAAGCCTGACGTCTGACAATTTTATGTGCATCAAACACGAAAGAGAGCCGTGAGATCTCAGACGGTCAAATTATATTGACAACGATCCAGCCAGTTAGGGAGGAAGAAATTGGACAAATTACATGTTTGACCAGTTTTGGGATTCGAACAGCGGACTTGCCGATCTGAAGACCGAAGCTCTACCACTTCAGCCAGCGAGTAATAAGCTTATTGCGACGCTGTACCCGTTATGTCCCTGTCTGGAATTACTTAACATTATCAGACTCTAGTCTTAGGACCCAGCAAGGGGTATCCCAGTTTCTGTCGATAAACGTTCAGAATCCACTGTACATTATTTTACTAATATACAATAACGAAGCCTTCTGTGCGGGTAGCCTTATCACTCCAGCTTTCCCATTTTAGGCTTTGCGACCCACTTGTGTTAATGGATCACATAATCGCATACCCTTAGACATGAAGTCATCTAATCACTCATTGGCTCCAGCTGTCTAGGATAGAGCTATGGTTGGACGCCGACGCATGGTCTCTTATCTATCGTCTTGGTCTGTAATATGACTCGGTACCGCAAGGCTCCTAATTTTCGTTCTCCCCCTAACGTAAGGTTAACATGTTAACAGTTTATACTATGGAACTCTATCATCTCATCTTCTTAATTCGCACCCCACAAGAATGAAGAGAGCAGCTTAAACAATCAGATTCATCCAACTGTGAGATCCGCCTGGTCTCTTTTGTTCAGGCATATCATAAGCCACTGGTGTGGGTGAATAAACAAACAAACCTATATATACCTAGGTGTGTATTATGATACGTCAATGAACCTTGATCTAGGAAAGGATAGTCAGGGGGAGAGACAGAAAGAGAGGGAGAGAGAAAGGGGGAAGAGAGGATTAAGGAGAAGCAGAGAGAGAGAGAGAGACAAAGAAAGAGAATGAGAGAGAATGAGGCAGATACAAGGAAAAAAGGACAAAAACGAAAGGGGTATAGAAAAGGAGAGAGAAAACAAAAGAGAACAAAGCGAAAGAGCTATAGAGAGGGAAAGAAACAGACAGATATATAGACAGATGATCAGACATAGATAGAGAGAGAAACATAGAAGTAAAAATAGAGAGAGACAGAGAGCTCGAATTAAAGAGAGAGAGGCAGAGAGATTGAAATAGAGTGAGACGAAGAGGGGCAGGGGGAAAGAAATAGAGATAGACATTGACCGAGACAGATAGAGAAAGATAGATAGACTAAGATAGGGACAGAGGCAGAAAGAATGAGAGAGACACAGACAGAGAGATAGATAGACAGAGAGAGACAAAAAGAGAGAGAGACAAAGAGAGAGAGACAGACAGAGAGAGAGACAGGCAGAGAGAGATACAGGAAGAATAGAGAGATAGATAGACAGAGAGTGCCCTAACGCAGCCATGACGAACCTGCTGTGTTTTGTACTCACGGCCCAGTGAGTTTATTTTTGTAATTGCTTTCCCATCTCCTAACCTATCGTCACCACGACTCCCGCTCTCTTTGATGCAGGTTTCGTTTTTCTCAAAAGGAGAGATAGAGAGAGAGAGAGAGAGAGAGAGAGAGACAGATAGAGAGAGAGAGAGAAATGGAGACGCTGCGATTACAAAGCTCATTATGATAGCGAAACAAAGACGAAATCTAAGGGAATCCCCAACGGTGTTTATTTTTAGCTCTCCTCTAGACTTACGGAGCCAATGAGCTATCGGGAAAAAATCCGTCTTGCCGCGGGATGACGTCATCAGTTATTGTGGTGAAATGTAGTCACTCCAAAGAAACGCAGGGGGTTCTGTCCCTTATCACTTGTGTGGGTGGCTAGAGTATCGATTTGATTTTAAATTTTAAGGCTGTCTTTTGTTTTTTGTTTGTTTACTTGTTTGTTGTTGCGGCTGAACAACAACAACAACAACAACAACAACAACAACAACAACTTGTTGTTGCTGTTGTTCTTGTTGTTGTTGTTGTTGTTGTTGTTATTTTGTCTCCAAAAAGGCATTAACGTTTTTTTAACATGTCATTACCAGGAAAGGTCAATAAAATTTAACTTTCGTTATTAAACCGGAAAAAAAACGAAAAATTCAAAGTCATTAATGAATAACAAACAATATTGGTTTTATCGATAATATGGTCAATATATATTTTGGAACATGTTATTTTATGTAACAGAAAACATACATCAGGGCTATTACTCCATAAACAGACACGGTAATTTGTTTCTTTTGTATTAAATTTATCTGCTTATATGAAAAGGGTGGATCATTAAATGATTGAGCCACGAATGTGAAAAAAGATCTTTATAAAAATTTAACGCTAAAATCTGCGATAACAAATTAATACTGTTTTTGGTCCTTGTTATTGTTTATTGACTACTACTTTTGCTGCTGCTGCTGCTACTCTTACTACTACTACTACTACTACTACTACTACTACTACTACTACTACTACTACTACTACTACTACTACTACTACTACTACTACTACTACTACTACTACCACTACTACACCAATACTATCTGTAACCAAAACATTACCGAAATTTAAATACACATAAGTCTAACTAGCGAGAATCTTTTTAGCGTCACCAATATTAGTTTACTGTCCCAATTTTAGAATCTGGTACAAAGTTAAGCGAATAATCGTTTTCTCCTCCTATTCCTCCTTCTCCTCCGCCTCCTCTCTCCAGCCTCTTCTGTGCCTCCTCCCTCTTGGCCTTGGACATAAAGAGGAGCTCCACCTCCTCCAAGGATTTGTCCTTCGTCTCCGGTACAGCCAGGTACACAAAGAGGGCAGCAAGTACGCAGATCACCGCGAAACCTAGAAATGTGCCTGGAGAAGAGAGAGAGAGGAGAGTGCCTACTTATTTACAATGCACTTGTCAGTGGATTTTTCCTCTTAATTTTCATTAATGTTTTATTTATATGTGTAATTTACTCATTTTTCATAATTTCTTTGCTGTTCATGTATCATGTTCTTCATGTGCAAAACTGCCTTATAATGTGTGTGAATGGGTGATAAATTGTCTCGTCTTAACTTTGTAAAGCGCTTTGAGCCGGCTATGCTGGGATAAAGCGCTAAAAATGATCTTCATTATTATTATTACATAATAATATACTATAACAGTGCAGTGTTAAAAAAAACTATGACCATAGTGCAATGTTACGATATGTATTTTAAAGCGCTAATAGTAAAGCGATTATTTTTTTGCTCCAATTCTTCTCCAAAGCATTGCTGTCTGCACTGTCTAAACAATTTTTGTTGTTTTTTAAACGTTGGTTTTTATTCTTTTATAAAGCAACAGAATAATACGGTTTCACTTTATTTATTCCAGTGACTGAGCCAAACTGCACTTGGGATGGCGCGGTAGTCCTGGGGTAGAGCATCAATGATGTTCTAGCCCAGGGCCTACGCGACCTCCATGTTAGTTGAAACTGGTCAACGACATAACATATTATATATAGTGATAATCTTGGACTCTAAACAACAAACCAACAGACAAACCCGTCTTGAATTCTTGTGTTGGGGATGTTTTTGAGTTGAGTTGGTTTAACGTCCAACATCAGCACTATATAGACTATATTGTGGACGGGCCCCAAAGGCTAAAGTCTAACAATTTTATGTGCTGCCACACACGAGACAGGGCGGGGATGCCATGACTCCTGTCTCAGCCGTTCACATTATACTGACACCGACCCAACGAATAGGTAGCGCAATCGCCAGAGCTCGAATCTGGATCTTTTGCGTCGGAAGCCGATGTTCTACCCCTGGACCACCGCGCCCCCCTGAGATGGCGCGGTAGCCATTGATGTTCTACCTCAGCGACTACGCGACCTCCACGTTAGTTGAAACTCATCAACAACATAGCATATTATATATAGTGATAATCTTGGACTCTAAACAACAAGCCAACAAACAGACCCTGCTCGAATTATT
>RQTK01000767.1:27243-40749 GCA_003991915.1 Elysia chlorotica | reverse complement strand
ACTACTACTACTACTACTACTACTACTACTACTACTACTACTACTACTACTACTACTACTACTACCACCACTACTACTCCAATGCTATCTGTAACCAAAACATTACCGAAATTTTAATACACCTAACTAAGTCTAACTTATAGCGAAAATCATTTTAGCGTTACTAACATTAGTTTACTCCTGTACCAAGTTTAGAATCTGGTACAAAATTAAGCGAATAATCGTTTTCTCCACCTCCTCCTCCTCCTCCGCCTCCTCTCTCCAGCCTCTTCTGTGCCTCCTCCCTCTTGACCTTGGACATGAAGAGGAGTTCCACCTCCTCCAAGGATTTGTCTTTCGTCTCCGGCACAGCCAGGTACACAAAGAGGGCAGCAAGGACACAGATCACCGCGAAACCTAGAAATGTGCCTGGAGAAGAGAGAGAGAGGAGAGTACCATTACCGGAATAGTAAAGTGTTAAAAACCTTTGGAGTAGTGTGTTGTTAAAAATAATATGTATAGTGATAAAGCGCTAAAATGTTATACTCCAATTTTGCTCCAAAGCATTGTTGTCTGCAGCTGTCTAAACATATAAGTTTTGTTTTTAAACGAAGTTTACTTTTTTATACACAAAAAATAATACGGCTTCACTTTATTTATTCCAGTCCCTTAGTTAACCTACACTTGTACGTGTCTGGGGTAGAACATCGACATATAACATTTATATGTGTGTGTGTGTGTATAAATATACTTATAATATTAGGCACTAAACAACAAACGAACAGACAAACCCCGCTCCAATTCCTAGGGAAGGGCGTGGAAGCATACAACTAATTAAACAACAAAAGTAACAAATCAGCCTGACTGACCCCAGCTGGTTACTGCCCGAGTGACCGTGAGGAAGAACTGGGACACGATGAAGTTGCAGACCCAGTTGGTCACGGTGGCCAGAGAGTTGGCCACGCTCCTCGCCCACAGCGGGTAGATCTCGGCGTTCACCGTCCAGGGACGCCTCACTTCTACTAGGTATATCATTACTACTTAAACAACAGGATGAACACAAAGCCTGACTGACCCCAGCTGGTGACTGCCCGAGTGACCGTCAGGAAGAACTGGGACACGATGAAGTTGCAGACCCAGTTGGTGTTGTGTGTGTGTGTGGTGGGGGAGAGGGGAGGGGGACGTATTACTACTTAAACAACAAAATAAACACAAAGCCTGACTGACCCCAGCTGGTGACTGCCCGGGTGACCGTCAGGAAGAACTGGGACACGATGAAGTTGCAGACCCAGTTGGTCACGGTGGCCAGAGAGTTGGCCACGCTCCTCGCCCACAGTGGGTAGATCTCGGCGTTCACCGTCCATGGCCCCGGACCGGCGATCTGGTTGAAATAGATAAGTTCTAATTAAAATATATTATTTCGTATTAAAATAGGTTAGATCTGATTAAAATAGATTAGATCTAATTAAAATAGGGTAGATCTGGTTGAAATAGATAAGTTCTAATTAAAATATATTATTTCGTATTAAAATAGGTTAGATCTCATTAAAATAGATTAGATCTAATTAAAATAGGGTAGATCTGGTTGAAATAGATAAGTTCTAATTAAAATATATTATTTCGTATTAAAATAGGTTTAATCTCATTAAAATAGATTAGATCTAATTAAAATAGATTAGATCTAGATTAAATCTGGATTAGATTTAATTAAACAAGGTTAGATATAATTGAAATAGATTAGATCTAATTAAAATAGATTATATCTAATTAAAATAGGTTAGATCTAATTAAAATAGGTTAGCTCTAATTAAAATAGGTTAGATCTAATTAAAATAGGTTAGATCTAATTAAAATAGGTTAAATCTAATTAAAATAGATTAGATCTAATTAAAATAGGGTAGATCTGGTTGAAATAGATAAGTTCTAATTAAAATATATTATTTCGTATTAAAATAGGTTAGATCTCATTAAAATAGATTAGATCTAATTAAAATAGGTTAGATCGCTTTGTCACATCAAAGATTCTGCATGCAGCATTACTACAGAGGTGTCCAACATAAATGAGTACCGTAACAATCAACTAACAAACTAAAATACTAACTAACCAAACAACCACCAAGCCAATCAAGTAACTAACTAATAAAAAAAACTAACTAATTAACAAAACAACCAGCTAACTAAGTATCCAACCAACAAACCAACTAACCAACCAAGTAACCAACCAACCAACCAACCAACAAAGTAACCAACCAACCAACTAAGTAACCAATCAACCAGGCAACCAACAAACCAACTAACTAAACAATCATCCAGCTAACTAAACAGCCTTCTAACCAACCAACCAACTACCTAATATCACCCCCTTAGCTCACCCCAATGACTTCCAACAAATAATTAATTATTATTATTTTGACCTCGCAAATTCTGAAATATAGTCCTAGTGACAAATAGATCTCTCTACTTCTCAGCACAAACCTGGTGCAAAACCGAGCACAAAGAACATGAGGCCCAGTACAGCCAACCAGGAGTAGTTGCTAGGGCAATAACCGAATGTGTAGCGCATCGCATCGCCTCCTAACATGGCGCCGGTTCCATTCTCAGCTCGGCTGCATCGGCCGTTGCTGAAAGAGAACAGACATAAAACAGGTTGTGAAAATTAATAGTGAACGTGTATAGTGGTTCAAGGGTAGAGCGCGAGTCTTCTATTTGGAAGGTTCCGGATTTGATCCCTATGGGAGATGAAGAGAGACAGAGGGACAGAGAAACAGAGACAGACAGACAGAGAGACATAAAAAGACAGACAGACAGATAGACAGACAGACAGAAAAAGAGAGACAGACAGACAGATAGAGCGCGAGTCTTCTAATTGGAAGGTTCCGGATTTGATCCCTATGTGAGATGAAGAGAGACAGAGGGACAGAGAAACAGAGACAGACAGACAGACAGAGAGACATAAAAAGACAGACAGACAGACAGACAGACAGCCATATACAGTACAGAGACAATGACAAAAAACAGACAAAGGAAGAGAAAAAAATCCATAATGAGCCGGAAAAGAGTGACAGTCACAGAAAGAGGTAGACAGATAAAGAGACAGACAAACAGACATTGCTCTGTGTGATGAATCAAAGAGACAGAGATAGATAAATAAACAGACATTGCTTTGTGTGATAGCGTACTGTGAGATCAGAGACAGAGACAGACAGACAAACAGACAGACAAACAGACATTGCTTAGTGTCATGAATCAGAGACAGAGACAGAGACAACGAGACAGACAAATAGACACTACTTTGTGTTATAACATACAGCGAGTAGAGCTCTGTGAGATCAGAGACAGAGACAGAGACAGACAAACAGACATTGCTTTGTGTGATAAGTCAAAGAGACAGAGACAGACAGACAAAGAGACAGACAAACAGACATTGCTTTGTGTCATAAGTCAAAGAGACAGAGACAGACAGACAAAGAGACAGACAAACAGACATTGCTTTGTGTGATAGCATACAGTGAGTAGAGCTTTGTGAGATCAGAAACAGAGACAGACAGACAAAGAGACAGGCAGACATTGTTTAGTGTTATAACATACAGTGAGTAGAGCTCTGTGAGATCAGAAACAGAGACAGACAGACAAAGAGACAGACAACCAGACATTGCTTATGTTATAACATACAGTGAGTAGAGCTATATGAGATCAGAAACAGAGACAGACAGACAAAGAGACAGACAAACAGACATTGCTTAGTGTTATAACCTACAATGAGTAGAGCTCTGTGAGATCAGAAACAGAGACAGACAGACAAACAGACATTGCTTAGTGTCATAAGTCAGAGTCAAAGAAACAGAGACAGACAAACAGAGACAGACAGACAAACAGACATTGCTTAGTGTTATAACGTACAGCGAGTAGAGCTCTGTGAGATCCCCATCTCCCGCCTGCACACAGGAACCGTTAGTCGGGTCCCCGGCCTCAGAGACAGAGACAGACAAACAGAGAGAGACAGAGACAGAGACAGAGACAGAGACAAACAGACATTGCTTTGTGTTATAACATACAGCGAGTAGAGTTCTGTGAGATCCCCATCTCCCGCCTGCACACAGGAACCGTTAGTCGGGTCCCCGGCCTCAGAGATAGTGACAGACAAACAGACAGACAAACAGACAGACATTGCTTAGTGTTATAACATACAGTGAGTAGAGCTCTGTGAGATCCCCATCTCCCGCCTGCACACAGGAACCGTTAGTCGGGTCCTCGGCCTCAGAGATAGTGACAGACAAACAGAACAGACAGACAAACAGACATTGCTTAGTGTTATAACATACAGTGAGTAGAGCTCTGTGAGATCCCCATCTCCCGCCTGCACACAGGAACCGTTAGTCGGGTCCCCGGCCTCAGAGACAGAGACAGAGACAGAGACAGACAGACAAACAGACATTGCTGTGTGTTATAACGTACAGTGAGTAGAGTTCTGTGAGATCCCCATCTCCCGCCTGCACACAGGAACCGTTAGTCGGGTCCCCGGCCTCAGAGATAGTGACAGACAGAGACAGACAGACAAACAGACATTGCTTTGTGTTATAACCTACAGAGAGTAGAGTTCTGTGAGATCCCCATCTCCCGCCTGCACACAGGAACCGTTAGTCGGGTCCCCGGCCTCAGAGACAGAGACAGAGACAACACAGACAGACAAACAGACATTGCTTAGTGTTATAACATACAGTGAGTAGAGTTCTGTGAGGTCCCCATCTCCCGCCTGCACACAGGAACCGTTAGTCGGGTCCCCGGCCTCAGAGATAGAGACAGACAAACAGACAGACAAACAGACACAGCTTTGTGTTATAACATACAGTGAGTAGAGTTCTGTGAGGTCCCCATCTCCCGCCTGCACACAGGAACCGTTAGTCGGGTCCCCTGCTTGGTCCAGCTGGTAACAGAACCCGCACCCATCAGCCTGGGTGCACGAGTAGCAGTCTCTGGGGATAGGGAAGGGGGGGGGGGGCGTGAAGATTGTGAGATTAGTATGGTATAATTATTCATAGGTTTTATATGGTAACCTGTTTAGTTTCTTTGGGTGAATTGTAACATTGATGAAGGAAAGAGAGAGAAAGAGAGAGAGAGAGAGAGAGAGAGAGAGAGAGAGAGAGAGAGGGGGGGGGGTGGTGAAGAATATAGGATTAGTCTGTTAATTCAAAGATTATATAAAGTTACCTGTTTAGTTTCTTTGGGTGAATTGTAACATTAAGCAAGGAAGAAGAGATGGTGGGTCGTGAAGAATATGGAATTAGTCTGGTAAATTCAAAGATTTTATAAGGTAAACTTTTTTATTTCGTTGGGTAAATTGTAACACTTAGGAATGAAAAGGGGGTGGGATGGGGGAGGGAGGGGGAAGACCGTCTAGAACACAGGATTGGTCTGGTAAATATTAATATTGGGGGAAGGGTGGGAGGGGGAGGGAAAACCATGTAGAACATAAAATTAATCAGATTAGTTTTAACATTGTATCAATCACCAATCTTCTGAACAATAATTGGCCAGATATTTTTCTCCAGCGTTAATTTAGTTAATGCTAAGCGACATTTAAACTAGATTAATTCAAAAAATAATGTAAAATCAGAATGAGGTCTTATCAATTCGATAGAAAGATTCGGAGAACAATCGTGCAAAAAGGTTGGCGGCATTTAAAACGTTTGTCTACATTCTTTTCAGTAAGCTTTAAGTGTGACAGTTTAAAAAGGTTCTGTCTGAACAAGAGGTAAATAAAATATAATAGATGTAGAGATTGGTACCTTGGTTTTAACATTATTGTTAGTGATTTAATTATAAATCTGTTGCAGACCAAACTTTAGGTTGCATTTTTTACAGGTGGCACCTTTTTAATGTGACTAGCTAAGACAGGAGTAATAGCATCCTCACTTTTTCTTAGTACGTAAATTTGTCTTTATAGTTTTCCAAAATAGTAATAGTCTAGTTGCAAGGTTAATTTATGATTTGTATTAATAGCACGTCAGCGCAGTAACTGCTTGTTGCAAAGGTTGAACATTAATATGTAAGAAGCCCACCGTTGTGCGAGGTGGCCCTGGGGTAGAACATCGGCTTCCGACGCAAAAGGTCCGTGGTTCGAGCCCTGGCGATTTCGCTCCCTACTTGTTGGGTCGGTGTCAGTTAAATGTGACCGGCAGAGACAATAGTCATGGTATCCCCACCGTCCCTGTCTCGCGTGTGGCATCACATAAAATTGCCAGACGTCAGTCTTGGGGTCCGTCAACAATACAGCTTATAAAGTGCTGATGCTAGGCGTTAAACCAACTCAACAACTCAACATTGCTGTACATGATTCGAAAACCAACTCACGTAAAAGTGGAGCATGCCCCAGTCTCGCCCAAGCCTGTAGTTGACGCTGAGGGGGACCACGCTCAGCCATATCGCCATCCTCACGTCGAAGCCGGCGCTCTTCAGGATGCTGGAGCTGTAGTAACTGTAGGGGAAAGGGGTAGAGATGGTTCGCTAAGTTTTGTCTGAGGAGACGAAGTTCTCTTTGGATAAACGTCTCTGAGGTGATATTTAGCATGAAAAAAATAACAAACAACAACTACAACAACGACAACAGCTCATTCTCCATCCCAGTGTGCGGGGAATTGACCCATGTGGGGAAGAAACCAGCAGCCAGCACGAGCAAGGAGAAGGCGATAGCTGCGCGACCCGTCGCCGACGTGTTTGGATGTTTGGAGAGAATGCGTGAAGAATAAGAATTATAGTTAAATATTACATGAACTTCATTGGACCTCAGTGGGGAAAGTAAAATCTACTTGCTCATTTGCATTAAAAAATTAAAACATAACAATAGAAATACAATATCGGTATCTAAAAATATAGCAAAAGCACTTATCATTATGCATAAACAAAAACAAGCTCCTTTTTAGGTACGTGAAATATCCGCAAGTAATGGACCTTAGCTAAAAGACCTGAACTCGACTGTAGTTTTAATTGGATAATACTTACCAATATGGCCTTTTCTAGTCTTTAAAAGAAAGCGTAGTGTACTCAAATTAAAAAAAAAAAGATGGCAGAATGTCATTTCTGTGTGTTAAAAAATTACTTCATGCCTTCAAACAAAGTAAATTTACTAATTCCGAAATCCTATCCAAAAGGCAGAACTAGGATTAGACCTTTATTAACAGCAGTGACGTTTGAATGTTTCCCAAGACACCTACACTCTATCGATCCCCAGCGTCAATCTGCGCCCCCCCCCCTATAACAGCAGCAGTAACAACAACAACACTACCACCACCATCTACATCGCCACTACCACCACCATCTCCATCACCACTACCACCACCAACAACAACAACATTAATAGCAGCAACAGCAACAATAGCAGTAACAACAGCACTACCACCACCACCTCCAACCCTACAATCACCAACACCACCACCACCACCACCACCAACAACACCACCACCACCACCAACAGCAGCAACAGCACCCACATGACAGTGTTAATTCCAGAGAACTGAGCCAGCAGCTGCAGCATACATCCCACGAACAGAGCCCTCCTCACGTGGGGCGTGGTGAACAGGTTCTTCCACACTCGCCAGCCTGGGGTGGACAACACACAGGGAGAACATTGTGAATCTACTTTTAGGTTCCTTAGGGTTTTATGGAGATCTTACATGGAGGGTCTCCAGAGCGGGATTGCCCTGGACATAGGCGGTCACATTATATCGACACTGATCTAGAAATGTGAAATACGATTGTAGTTTGAAAAATAATGTTTTTTTAATGTGAACGACTGATACTAAACTCCTGGGGTAGAATGCACAAACATGACGCACCGATTTGTGGGTAATGTAAAATGCACCTTCTTTCGATAGTTAAACTGTTGTTGAGTTGGTTTAACGTCCAACATCATCACTATATAGGCTATATTAAGGACGGGCTCCAAGACTAAAGTCTGACAATTTTATGTGCTGCCATACAATAGACAGTACGGGGATACCATGACTCCTGTCTCAACCGGTCACATTAAACTGACACCGACCCAACCAGCGGGGAGCGAAATCGCCAGGACTCGAACCACTCACTTTTTACGTTGGAAGCCGATGTTCTACCCCAGGGCCACTGCGCCCCCTACAAAATAAAGGAAAACATCACAAAATGTGGAACTAACAGAAGCAATGGTGGTAAATAGCACTCTGTATGCCACCTCGCCCCCCTGTAAAAGTTACACAACGACAATACATCAAGAAAACGGGATATACAACTGTAAACTAATACAGTACCACAGTACCACAGTACCACAGTACCACAGTACCACAGTACCACAGTACCACAGTACCACAGTACCACAGTACTACAGGACCACAGTATCACAGTACCACAGTACCACAGTACCACAGTACCACAGTACCACAGTACCACAGTACCACAGTACCACAGTACCACAGTACCACAGTACCACAGTACCACAGTACCACAGTACCACAGTACCACAGTACCACAGTACCACAGTACCACAGTACCACAGTACCACAGTACCACAGTACCACATACCCGTGTTATTTGCCTCGGCCTCTATGGTGGCTTGGATGGCATTCATCTCTCCAGTCACGTCATCTGTGGACCTCAGGCTCTGGAGCGTGGCCTTTGCCTTGGTCAGGTCGCCCTTCATCATCTGTTAAAAAGGAGGAAAGGAGAAGAGTGAGAGAGTGAGAGAGGAGAAGAGGGAGAGATAGATGAATTGGGAGAGAGGGGGAGGAGAGGTTTAGACAACGGGGTAGATAGAGATGTGGGATGGGAGAGAGTGAGACAAACGGGAAGAGAGAGAGATTGGGATGGTAACGTTTCAGACAAAGGGATAGAGAAATAACAAGATGAAATTGGAGAGATTGAGTTAAGGGTATAGAGAGATATGAAGAGAGAAGAAGGAGAAGAGAGTGTTATAGAAAGAGAGTATAAAAGAGGCATAGAGAGAGGTGGAGTAGAGAGAGAGTATTAAGTGATAGGTAGAAATAGGAAAGAGATGAAAAGTAGAGAGGGAAAAAAGGGAAGGGGGAGAGGAACATATAATTTTCTCACTACTCTGTTATTGGAGTTCTTAATGAAAGCTGTGTGTACTGAATAAAATTACAGTTCCCCACATACATTTATAAAGCATTACCGTAGCCCCGTCTAAGAAATCGCCGATTAAGAATAAAACCATTTAAAACCCCATTATCTACATAAAAGAACTTTTAAAACTTTCTGTTTAATGCTCTAAGAGCACGCTGTTTGTATGGAAACTCCCCTTAGAACTGGCTGTGCACTGACCTGGTACCTGGGGGACTCTGGCAGCCAGAAGAACATGACGAACTGCAGGATGCCTGGCAACGCTCCCAGTCCGAGCATGTATCTGCAAGACATTATAGGCATATAGGTTTTAACTATAACATGCGAAGAGCAAGTGAAATGTTCAAACGATAAATTAAAATATCAAAGACTACATTTTGATTGTAAATCTTTGAGTTGAGTTGAATGGAGTTGGTTTAACGTCCAACGCCTGCACTACATAGGCTATATTGTGGACGGGCCTCAAGACTGACGTCTGACAATCTTATGTAATGTCACCCACGAGACAGGGCGGGGATACCATCACTCCTGTCTCAGCCGATCATATTAAACGGACACCGACCCAACCAGTAGTAGGAAAAATCGTCAGGACTTGACCAAGGACCCTCTGCATCGGAATCCGATGCTCTACCCCAGGGCTACTGTGCCCCTCACTTCCACCCCCACCCCCTAAACCCAAGGTACAAGGGTAACTGGAAATGCGTGTAAATAGTATGTTACTAAGCATGTACTGAAAAAGGATAGAATAAGCCGAAACGTTAAATATATTAAAGTGCCCTTGTTAAATTTTGTGCCCGTCAGTTTCAGTCAAAAACTTATTTATCCTTGTCTACTCATCAATTCACCGATTTAACCAAATTAACGCTAAGTCTGACCTCCATCCTTGGTCTAACTCCTGGAAGGCGCCGGCAAAGATGGATGAAATCCAGATCCCGATGGTGATGCATAACTGATGCACGGTGACGAGTCTCCCACGAATGTCTGACGGAGAGCACTCGGCCACGTAGACTGGTACCACGGCAGATACCACGCCTACAGGGAGGAATGTAGGTTAACCCTTGAGGTTGCAGCCAAACTTTAATTGGTTAGATGATATTAGTAAACACATAAA
The DNA here is from genome assembly GCA_003991915.1 of Elysia chlorotica. Taxonomy (NCBI): domain Eukaryota; kingdom Metazoa; phylum Mollusca; class Gastropoda; family Plakobranchidae; genus Elysia; species Elysia chlorotica. Next base: position 30,554 of record RQTK01000767.1, on the reverse strand, counting down.
CTCCACCAATCTTCACTTATAGCTGCGCACATTGTTCTTCTCTCACGATCATATCTGGACCGTTAGCAATTGTAAATAGAACCAACAAAAAAACAGCAACAACAATATCACCACTACCATCACCACCACCAAAACCAACATCTCCACCGCCATCACCACCAACAACAGCAACAACAATATCACCACTACCATCACCACGACCAACACCAAACAATACCATCACTACCATCACCACCACCAACACCAACAATGCCATCACTACCATCACCACTACCATCAACACCAAAACAACGATAATATCACCACTACCATCACCACCACCAACACCAACAATATCACCAAAACCAGCAACACTATCACGACTACCATCACCACGATCACCAACAAACAACAATACCATCACCATTAACACCAACAATATCACCAACACCACCAACACCCCCCCCAAACCGACCTATAGCAGCGCCAACTGTTATTCTCCCGAGCAGAATCATCTCTGGACCGTTAGCCACGCCCATCAGCAGCGCCCCCAGGGTGAACACCACTGACGTCATCATGATTGACACCTGTAACACCAGCAGCAATGTGTTACTGTACATCTCAGTTTAATACATTGATTAGTAAAAGTGGGATCGGTAAACAAAAAACCAAAACGAACAAATAAACAAGACAAGCAGAACAGTATACAATAGTGGCTCTTGAAAAATCGGGAAGTATCTTTATACGATACCGAATATATAAGGCATGAAAGCGAAAGTAGGAATAATGAGGAGATTTTGAACAAAAGTTTGTTCACTTTGTTGAAGACATGAGAAACGTTAAAGAAACAGAAACGTCATAGATAGCATAACAGACAAACATACAGGACAAATACTGATAATAGGGGCTGGGTTCAAACCTGCAACCTCTATATCGCCTCCAATCGCTTTGCTAAACCAAGACCAAGTCAGGGAAACTCTTATGCCATTCCGTATGTGACCGGCTGAGACAGTAGTCATGGTATCTCCGCTCTGTCTCGCGTGTGGCAGCACACAAAATTGTCAGACGTCCGTCTTGTGGCCCGTCCGCAATATTGCCTATATAGTGCTGCTGTTGGACGTTAAAACCAACCCAACCCAACCCAACGTCACTCCGTAGACTTAGCTTTGGGCCCTTGCCACAAGAGAGGCGCGGTAAACAATGAGCTCAGCTAGGGTTTTAACACTATGCGCGCTTGGTTTTGCTAATTTTTGTTTATACACGCGAATGCTCTAATGACAATGGAAAGAGCGTTGTTTATACTACGCGCAGAGAGAGAGAGAGAGAGAGAGAGAGAGAGAGAGAGAGAGAGAGAAAGAGAGAGACAGGCTTGTGTCTAACGCGCTTTGATATCACGTGGTCCTTAGCCGCATATCCGGGTTTCGTTTCCTATCTGGGTTAAGTTCTACTGTCTTCGAGCGAGACCAAAGGTGTTAAAATGTATTTATCTTCCATACTGAAATAAACAAGCTCGGTGCAGAAATTGTTTAGTTATGGTTTTAAAAAATCTGCAACGCTGCTTAATCCTTTTTGAGTTTGGAGCTGAGAGCGGCAAATTTATTTACAAGGACATTCGTTTGGCGTGACAGAGTGGAATCGCTAGTCTAACATTCTCCACATACACACACATCTACACACACACAACACATACATACATGCACACACCCACACACACAACACAAACACACTTCCACACACACAATACATACACATACCCACATCAACGATGACGCCAGAGAAGAACGAAAAGACAGAGGTGAAGGAGGAGAAAAAAGTACTTCTTGGTCGCAGGAAGCCAAATACACTCTGCCTGTTTGTTATTCTGTATAATTATCTGTCAGTCTATCTGCATGTCTGTCTGTTTGTCTGTTTATGTCTGCTGTCTGTTTATGTCTACTGTCTGTCTGTATGTCTACTGTCTGTCTGCATGTCTGTCTGTTTGTCTGTTTATGTCTGCTGTCTGTCTAGATCTATGTCTGCTGTATGTTTGTCTGTCTACTGCCTGTTTGTATGCCGTCTGGCTCTGTATCTCTCTTTCTCTCTCTCTCTCTCTCTCTCTCTCTCTCTCTCTCTCTCTCTCTCTCTCTCTCTCTCTCTCTCTCTCTCTCTCTCTCTCTCTCTCTCTCTTTCTCTACCTCTCTGTCTCTCTCTCTCTCTCTCTCTCTCTCTCTCTCTCTCTCTCTCTGTCTCTCCTTGTTAAACTTTTCCTAGCTTATCACCGACAATTCTATAGAGCTACATAACTACAAAGAGGAAAACCTTGTTGTTTTTTTCCTTACCGCCTCCAATTAAAATAGAGCGCAGACACTTACCCCCCCCGCCTCCCCAACCTCCACGTAGCATTAACACTGTAAGCCCAACCTGTCAACCATCTCACTAATCTACAGTGTCTGTCGGTACATGTACTAGTACCATGACCTACTTACCTTCCTACCGACAGCATCGGCGATAACACCAGAGAAGAACGAGAAGATGGCGGCCGCCCCGATACAAGAGGAGACAACTCCCTCCACCCAGGTGGCGCTCAGAGAGTATTCCTTCTGCAGGAGTAGGATGGCTCCGTTGATGATGCCTGGGGGGTAAGGAGAGGATACACTCGCTACGGAAACATTGGTCATATTGATACTTTGTTTATATGGATACACTGATAATTTTGAAACACTAGTCCTATGGACACACTGGTCAATATATAGACTGGTCATAATTATGGTGGTAGTTGTTTCCTTAACATCCAACCTCAGCAGCCAGACTCTTTCATAAGCGGGTGCCAAGACTAACCTCTGAGAGTTCGGAGATACTTCATCTCCTGTCTCACCCGGTCACACTATACTGACAGCGACCCAACCATTAGGTTACTAAATTGGGCATATGATTTTGTCCGATTGTAGGTTTTGAATCTCAAAATTAATGATCCGTCGATATCATGCTCTACTACTTCCGCCATCCCTAAAAAGTGCACTTTCCTTCTTCCCTTAAGTTTGGTAAAAACGAACAAAGCGTTGGGCATGTTGATATTTAACATTCAACTAACTATAATAATTTAATACTTAATACTAGACAAAACGATACAAAAAAGAATACCAGTGTCGTAGCCGAAGAGGAAGCCTCCTATGGTGGCACAGAACGCCATCAGGTAGACCATCAGTGGATGTTTGTTGGACTGAGTGTCCAGAGCTTCTTTACTGGACTCCATCATGAGGTCAGTTACCTGATAATAATAATGATGATAATAATAGTGATAATAATAATGATGATGATGATGATAATAATAATAATGATAATNATNATAATAA
>RQTK01000767.1:20765-26371 GCA_003991915.1 Elysia chlorotica | reverse complement strand
TAATAATAATAATAATAATAATAATAATAATAATAATAATAATAATAATAATAATAATAATAATAATAATAATAATAATAATAAGGCTTACCACGAGACGTAAGCTAAGTCATGTTTGTGCTTTCTAACCCTTCATGTTTTCCAAGCAAGTGGCATAACCCTTTGCAAAGTGTTTTTCCCTATAGGCTTAGATCCTGGACTACGCGTAGTAAATACTACCATGAGCCAGAGATCCTGTTTTGATCACAGTCAATGCAACCCCACCAACATTAGGCCTGAAAATATATTGCTTTAAAATGTGTTTTCTCTGCTGGGTTGATTCGATCTAATAATGGAGCTGAGAATTCGAGGTAAGAACTGAGGTAATCTGTTCACCCATAATATATGAAGACAAACGTATTTAAAGCTCCCAGATTTAAAACGAATGTTCTACCACTCTCCTTAAGTTTTTAAAACTTATTAAAAAATCGTAAAATAACCGAAGGCATTGTGGAACTTTATAGGGTTCTTGACGAAGTGAAAAAAATAAGCTGATAATTACCTAACTATGAATCCCTTCACGTTTTCTTTCTAAAAAGGATCAACTGAAAATCCATAAAGGAAACACAAGAAAAGCGGGTTGAAATATTTTATGATCTAATAATGAGCTAACTGTCATGTTTACTTTCTGTATAACAGTGAACTCAAAATCTGGCTTGCTCTAAATCCAAGAACAGGCCAAAGCATTGTCCTTAAGATACATATAATACGTTGAAATGGGTGTGTGTGTTTCAACTAATTAATCAACTATGTAATTTACTAACTAGCTTACCAAGTACGATCAAAACTAAAACACACTGTGGTGAACGGTTTAAGGAAAGGTAGATAGACAATAAGAAGTAACCAAATTGTTGTTATCTTTGTCTCTCACTCTGTCTCTGTTTCTGTATCTCATCCTCTCTCCCTCTCTCTCTCTCTCTATCTCTCTCTCTCTCTTTCTCTCTTTCTCTCTTTCTCTATCATGTCTGTCGGTGCTGTGTGGACTTCAATGGCACTACAGGTGGGATAATTACTATTTATTTACTCTCTATTTTTAAAATCATGTCTGTCATTTAGAGAAACCTGGGGAATTCCTTAGATTCCATCACATCTCTTACTTTTATCGATGCTATCCCTCTGTCTGTCTCTACTTTATCAATGCTATCCCTCTTTCTCTCTTTCTTTCTGTCTGTCTGTCTGTCTGTCTGTCTGTCTGTCTGTCTGTTTGTCTACCTGTCTGCCTGTCTCTCTCTCTTTCTTTCTCTACCTTTCTCTCTCTCCCTCTCTCTCTCTCTCTCTCTCTCTCTCTCTCTCTCTGTAAAGTCTTTGCGGTGATATTAATGGGCTACTTCAGCTGACGACGGTAAGAAAGTGGAACAACTGGTTGAGGTGTCATGGTGAGAGGATGGATTACTGTACCATAAGGAGACAGAGAGACTTGAGTTGGTTTAACATCCAACATCAGCACTATTATGCTATACTGTTGACGGGCCCCAATACTGACTTCTGACACATTTTATGTGCTTTCACACATGAGACAGGCCTCGGATACTCCTGTCTCAGTCGGTCACCGATCCAACCAGTAAGGGGCGAAATCGCCAGGGCTCGAACCACGGACCTTTTGCGCCGGAAGGCGATGTTCTACCACAGGGCCACTGCATCCCCTATTTTCTTCTAAGCGTGGATTCAAAAACGGAATGTAATAATTCAATTTTTCGCTTAGCCTCCAGCTCTACCTAAACAGGAATCAAAGAAGGGTTAACAGACCTGCTTGTATAGATGTCTATTCACAAAGGAAATGTTACACTAATAAAAAAAAAGGCTTTTAAAATAATTATTAAACAAGATAACTAATGCCTATTCAACAAAAGATGTATTTCTCATAGGTTGAAACAAGAGATATATTTACTGAGGTTACAAATTTCCGAGTCTCATAGTAGTCTTGCTCGATCGGAAAGTTAACGTGAACATAGTTTCCCACTTCACAAACAAAAACTAATTTTAATATTCGTCAAAGGACAAATATTCCTAGAAAATCCCTCTAGTACATTATTGAAAATTTAATGAATAAAAAGAATGTCCACACTTTAAAGATATATTGCATTTTAAAAATGTGATGGTTATTTCACACTGGAGGTAACCTTACCTATGTGTTAATTCCGACTCTTACACACTTGGAAATTGAACATTGACGAGCAAGAAGTTAGTCTTGTAGCTCGAGAACTTTAACATTGATTCTTGCACCTTCAGGAATTTTTAATCTAAATCAGCTATTGCATCCTCAGGAATTCGATTTCTTAGCTTCAGAAGCGAAAATTAGTAATAATATACAAGACTTTAACTATTTTTAATACAATATATGCCTCTAAACATTGGAATTAAAAGTGTGTTTAGTGTATGTTTTGCAAAAACAAGACAGGACAGTTCACATCTGAAGTACAATTCACTTTGAATTAAATCTTAACTGTGAAAGAACCTCCAGATTTCTCAAGTCTTCTCCTCGCATACACGGAACACTTGTACTACGTACAAAAAAGAAGTATATTTAGACCCCCGACTAACCATATACTTAGATCCCACAGTCTGGCGACTAAATCTAGTTCATCCTTGTGCTTGGTATACTTAGAACATATACCACCTGATACAACGAGCCACTAAAAAGACATGCGCGTCCAATTCATTAGACCTAACGTCATGGTTACTGCGGGCTAGAAACTGCCATGTACTTCTCTGCCAAATAACGCCTTGACCAACTAAATAGCTCGAAAAAATAAACTACAGATCTGTAAACTTAGGGCCAAAAAAACGTGTAAGATTGCACATTATTTTCGTACACTTGTTATTATACTGGAGTGTGTATAATTTTGACCGCATTTTTAGGTTGATAGCCCAGGTAACATAATTATAATGCTAGAGCTAGAATTCAGCGATACGAAATAAACATGATCTAGATTAGTTTTAGTTTCTTATCTTCTAGCTCAGTTCACCTGAACGTGTAGCGTATTTAGTAAGAAAAAATACATCAGTATCATAAACCTTAAAGCGATAATTTTATTGTTTTATTAAACCAATTTATAAAGAGATTCGTGCAAACGTTGTTTTTTGTTTTTTTCTTTCCTTCGTCAAACATTTGAAATGAGTTGAGTTGAATTTGAATTTGAAAAGTTGCTGCGTTAATCCACACTTTAATAGAATGTAACAAAGATTAACAGAGACCTAAAAAAACCACATTTCCCATCTTTTTTACTTTATATGTCCCAAATAGCCCAAGCTCGGTATGGCATGTGATTTTTAGTTGACATTCCTGGATTCCAAACCCCTTTTCGACTTTGTCGAGTCAACTTCAGCATAGTGACAAGAAGGCCCCAGTATCCAGCTCCGTAACTATGCCTCCGCGTATAGATTGTCAGACTTTAGTTTTAAGACTCATCCTCCAGATTGCCCACTGTCTGACAATGGACATACTACAGAAACCAAAAAGCACTCATACTTGGCCCCTTTCTTGCCGACCGACAGTACATGCATTAGCGCAGCAACAAAGCCACTCCCCCTTCCCTTCTCAACCCTTTTTCCATCGCTCATGATCCTGTGTCATCATCATCAAGGTGCCCCGTGTAAAACCAATGGTTGATGAGTTTCAGCCTCCATTGTCCATCTAAACATTGTTTTCATTGTTTTTATTTTTTTTTTTCATTATTTATTTATTTATTTATTTAGTTATTTATTTATTTATTTATTTATTTATTTATTTATTTATTTATCTTATATCCACTAGACAATAGACGTTAACAATAACACAATCACTCCCATTAATATGATGTAGATTTTTCCAATACTCGCTCCTTCGTTATGTAAGTCTAGGATAGAGCTATGCTAATTGGACGCTCCTATAGATTCCCTTACCTATCGTCTTCATTTTCGATATAATCCACGCATTCGCAAGGACTCTGGCTTCAGTAACAAAATGTCTACCGTGGTATGGCGCTCATGTCTTTCTTCCGTATGAGGTTTCCCATCGGCGCCTCCAACAAACCAGTCGCGTATAGGATCCCCCAGGGGAACCTAGGAGACGTTAAACCCGGAGAGAGGGAGAGAATTTTCTCCCTCCCTCTATAGAGAACACTTCCAACAAACCAAGAAAATAAACAAATAAACAACCAAACCAGCTTTTCCCTACCCCATGTCAATGGTGTGCATTGTGATTCTTGGGTACTAAGTACACGTATAATTATTACGAGGATGTAGAATTCGACGCCAGACTAACCTACCATATAGTACCTACATTGGATCTATTAGTCATGACTGTAAATCTAATTCATCGTTGTCCATGCAACTCGTACTATTGGCTAACACACACAACAAGGCGTGAAAACAAAACAACATCCACGCTATGGTATGGAAATAGACTTTCCTGTGCTTCCATAGGCCTCTACACCAGTATAAGGAATCATTCGGTAATTGGCTGAGATATGCAAAACAGTTTTGGCTCTCCATCCACACTTATTAGAGGCAAACAGGCATGACAAGGCTGGGCAAGAATTACAACTTACACGTCTTCATGAACTGAGGATAACAAGGTTATATCGATGTATAGGTAAAGAAAGAGATAGTACCTTGAATGCTGAATAATGTGATTGGTATTTGGTTAGACTCAAGCCAAGTGTAATGGCGATGAAATTTGTCCAATCAAACGTCGTGATGACATTCATCGTTGGGTAACACTATACTCTGACTGTTGTGCATCCTTGATGCATAGATTAATTATTACCATATATATTTATTACCATATATAATTATTACCATATATATTTGTTACCATATATAATTATTACCATATATATTTATTACCATATATTATTATTACCATATATATTTATTACCATATATGTTACCATTTATAATTATTACCATTATATAGTTATTACAATTGCCGCATATAATTATACTACAATTCATAATTATTACCATGTTAATTTTTTTTAATGATATAAAGATCCTTAATTATTACCATGTTAATTTCATAAAGATCCTTGATTTAATAACTTGAAAGCTATGAACTGTTTTATTTTTCCAACAGTCTGTAATTTAACGGTGCAACGATTTATTTTAGTTTGTGTTTTACCTTAAAAGATAAAAAAAAAACATGGGTGCCCTTTCCAGTAGTGGTTTCTATTAAGAGATTAAATAAACTATAAAGGGATTATTCCTCTCTGATAAGGCTGCCGTCAGTATAAGGTTGAAGTTCTGAGCCCCGCATCAATTCTATTTATGTTAGACTTTCTTCTTGTGCTTTGTCTGCGTGATAGTATAAGTCAAAAAGCAAAAAAATAGACTTAACACTTAAATGCGTCATTTTATCACTTAAAAATAAATGAAATTCTTCAAACCAGTTAATTTCAAACAATTCAAATGCAATGTAAAGTGGTTTAGGAAGTAAGCAAAATTGTTGAATATTCAATTGAAAATGAATATAAAGTATTAATTTAGACCCATACAACTATTGAAAGAATTGAGCAATTATACGCATGGCGAGTAAGCGGATTAAAGCTGCCACAATCATGTATACACAATCCAGTATGGTATGTGAG
>RQTK01000767.1:10765-18265 GCA_003991915.1 Elysia chlorotica | reverse complement strand
TGGAGACCATCACCCAATCCCGCTTCTGAGGGCGAAGATGAGCAACAGGCATCGCGCTTATGAAGGCCGATTAGCCCTAATGGACTCAGCCCTGCGCCTACTTACAGATAGAGATATAGAGATAGCTTCGGTGCTACCTGCACAATCATGTACTCGCCTCGACTATGAAAGGTTTTGCGATCCACCCAATAATAATGAGTTACATAATCACAACCTTTAGGTTCGAGCTTTCCTGTAAGCTCATTGGCTCCGTAAGTCTAGGATAGAGATATGATTGGACGCAGGTGCAGATTCCCTTACCCATCGTCCTCGTTTTCGTTAAGGGCACCTGTATCGCAATGCCTCCAATGGTAGCGGTCAGACAGAACCTTACTATGATGACCAGAACAAGGTGAGCGAGTGGTCAACGTCAGAAATAGGCAGACCTGACGTGCAGTTCTAAACCAGTAAGTCAAGTGCAACAGCGCTAGAAACTTAGACCCCGACTTAGGTTAATTTTGAATAGTATAAAGTACCCTTTAGTCGGGGTTCGAGAGGTGCATAATCTTTGTACTTACTGTACTACTTTTATAGGGTTAGCGGTGTAGGTCTGTCTGTCAGTGTGCCTGGACTTGTTACAAAGTGAAGGACTACATAAGTATATGGAGTGTAACATCAGTCTGGTCAATCATGTACATGATGTATGTATGCGTTTATGTATGTATCAGAGGACAAAGTAGAACATAGTGTGGTGAGTAGCCGCTGATTTACCACTGGTTTTTTTTTTTTAATTGAGGGAAGGGGGTTACGTTTTAGATAGATTTGGGGGAGGGGGGAGGGGGATAGTGGGTATATTTCTTTATGTCCAACATCAGCAGCAAGTTGTTATTGTGGATGGGTCGCAAGACTAACATCATCTGGAAATTTTACATCCATACAGATAGAAATTGCGGGGATACCGAATATCATTGTACTAATACTAATAGAACCAGTAAGGGACGAGATTGGACAAAATAATATTTATGCTATTATTACAATAACACCAATAGAACTAGTCAAGGATGAGATTAGACAAAATAATATTTATACAATCGGGGTTTCCAAAGCAAATAGGGGCTCAACTCTCCACCACTAACGACATTAATTTTCGCCTCAGGGGGTTGGGTGCTTTTTGTTGTGAACATTGTTTTCGAGTAGCTCGACATCTGTCTTTCAATTCATCTAAGTTAAATAAATATTTTATGTTTACAATTTTTGTTGTTAAAACAATGTTTTTATAAAATAATATTTATGCGATCATTAAACTAACACCATTAGAACCAGCAAGGGACGAAATTGATCAAAATAACATTGATACAATCGGGGTTTTCAAAGCAATTAGGGGATCAACGCTCCACCACTTGACATTTCGCCTCAGGGGGTGGGGGTGCTTTTTGTTGTGAACACTGTTTTCAAGTAGTCCGAAACCTGTCCTTCAATTCATTCAAGTTAAATAAATATTTTATGTGTTTACAGTTTTTGTTGTTAAAAAATGTTTTTGTAAAACCAACGCAAACAACAACAACAAAAACCAAGAGGGAAAAGTGTAAAAACATGACGCTAACAACAAATCTAGATCTAGACACTCGACTGACAATAGATACCACACGTACAAGCGTTGGGACATGTGAACTCTGTTACGGTTCTTTATCCAGCTAAGTTCGTTGACCGTCAATAGAGAAGCAAATCAATTTAGCTGGTGACTATGGACAATCATAACAATAACATGCACATGGTTCATGTGCATCTGAACTTTCCTTTATAGTTCCTATAGACACTGACTCAACCAGTAGGGAACGCAACAGCCAGGATTCGAACTCGGGACCTTTTGCGTCGGAAGCCGATGTTCTACCCCTGGACCACTGCGCCCCGCCCGCCCCCACGATTCAGGTAGAGAAATGTCGGTTTGATCACTTAGCGGTGAAAAAATTATGAATGTTTAAAGGAAGAACAGACTTTGTTGGGAGAGGTATTTTTTGTCTCTCCATGTTAAGATTTATCTCATGATCTATGTTAAAATTTTGTAATATTTATTGTACTGAATAGTAAAATACTTATTAGTGTTTAAAAAAAAATAAAAACTTAATAACGTTCTCATTCCTTTTTAACACGTTTCAACATGTTGAAAACTATCCGATACTAATTTTTCTTGAAGTGTTCTTAATAAATAATATTATAATACCGCTATGCGAAATGAGTCTCTCTCTCTCTCTCTCTCTCTCTCTCTCTCTCTCTCTCTCTCTCTCTCTCTCTCTCTCTCTCTCTCTCTCTCTCTCTCTCTCTCTCTCTCTCTCTCTCTCTCTCTCTCTCTCTCTCTCTCTTCTCTCTCTCTCTCTCTCTCTCTATTTCTCTCTCTCTCTCTCTCTCTCTCTCTCTCTCTCTCTCTCTCTCTCTCTCTATCTATCTATCTATCTATCTCTCTCTCTATCTATCTATCTATCTATCTATCTATCTATCTATCTATCTATCTATCTATCTATCTATCCATCTATCCATCTATCTATCTATCTATCTATCTATCTATCTATCTATCTATCTATCTATCTATCTATCTATCTATCTATCTATCTATCTATCTATCTATCTCTCTATCTCTCTATCTCTCTCCCACTCTCTCTCTCTCTCTCTCTTGATATTGAAAAAAAGTTCTTTAAAAAATCATTACATTATAGTATTATGTGAAGCGGTATAAACGTTATATATTCAAATCCGTTAACAAAAAAGTGTAAAGCAATGGCTAATTTCCTTTCACAGATTGACTCATTCACAACGTTTAACCTTGCGCAGTTTGCCTCATGTTACAAAACTCTGACTTGTCGAAACGAAACAATGAGCCTGGGATGCCAAGCAAGGCACCAGAACTCCAGGCCAGGGACATGTTTTGACGTGCCTGTACAGTCTAGCCTGACACTGTCCTCTAAACAAAATCTCGAGTTCTTCAACACAGCAAGAACAACAATACCCTGGGATCAAGGTCTAGGAATAAACTTATTTGTTGTTAAATTTTCTGAGGTAATGATTAATGAGAATATAGAGAGGGTTACAAATTGCGAAGTAAATTGAATTACTTCATGTTTGCCGATTTACTCAATACTCAAGACAGAGAGCTTGCGATTTCTAAGTAAGAGGTATTGGGTTCGAATCCACACTGACAGAGACAGAACTCATGGCATCGCAGTTCTGACTCTGTGAGATATAACTTTAATTTGAGAGTCGCTAATATTTGGTATCCTTTCAGGATATTGTTGTTATTGAAATTCTTTAAAAAGCAGCAGGGAAAAAAGTTGGTTATAAGTAGAACGATAACGTATATTATTGTACATGATTAAAAAAAAATTTTTTAAAATTGAATGTATATCACTGTTTGGGTTGGTCAGTATAATGTGATCGTCTGAGACAGGAGTCATGGTATCCCCGCACTGTCTCTATAACGTTTCAAATAAAATTGCCGAATTGTTGACTTTTGGTGTTAATAAACCAACCAACCAACCAACCAACCAATCTTAGATTGAAATACGTGCATACGTATTTAGATTGACAAACAGCCGTACACCCGTTCGCCAATACCAGTTAGCGCTTCTTCTAGTAAGGGATATAACTTGAGAAACTAAAAAGGGCATTAAATGTAAATTGTTATCTCGCTTGAAAATAGGAAGGGATAACCGCTGGTAGAAAAAAAAAGCAACAACAAAACAACACAAAAAAATGATAGTAATAATTAATGTCAAGTAAATGTAGGCATTGTTCCAGCTCTGTTGAAACAGTTATTACATTTTCTTGGAAGACACGAAAGATGTTCAATAAGCAGACGAATCACAGCGCCATCTTGCGCTAGATTTCTTTTATTTCTTTTGCGCGTTTCAAGATGCTCTTTACGGGAATACAATAAAGCGCACCGTTTAGCACTAAATATTCTTGCCTGCTTGATGAGCTAATTTAAACCTCCTAAAAGGGGATGTCCTCTTTCTCTAAATGAACGTAAACAAAATCACGTGATGGTTGTAAACAATCTGCTGTTTGGGCTAGATTTGTGAGAAAGAGGTCAGCCCCATTAGAGTTCACGTTTCCAACAAAGTCCCGCAACTCATAGTGTAATTATATTCCTGCTTATCAACGATAAACTTTACATAATTATGTTTCGCTAGTATAACTTTTGTATGTATTTGTGTTCTTTTTTTTTATTTTCCACTAGCGTACGTTTTCTTCAAAACCAGAGCGGCTGGATCTATCCTTCCAGCTCTCCAGTCGTAGAATTCGTCATGAAATCTGATAAAGAAAGAAATGTGATTGAATGATGCGTTGTTATTCCTCGATAAAACTTGAAAAAATAAATAATTTAAAGAATATAGAAAAATTAAATGATAAATAATAGTAATAATAGTAAATGAGAATAACAAAAACAACAACAACAACAATAATAACAACAACAACAACAACAACAACAACAACAACAACAACAACAACAACAATAATAACAACAACAACAGCAATGATAATATTTTTAAGCTACTTAAAATAGCTTATAATAAATACGGACAGTACGATAGAAAGATGACATACTAAAATAAATAAGATTAAAGGATGTTGACTTTTAAGTACTATCAACAAGACAAAATGGTTTATATAAAAACACTGTAAAAGAAAATATTATGATTGTCAGTTAAAAAGTCTCTTTGACTGAGATCCCTTAAATCCTCTAGATATTTCTCACCTAAAAAGCAACAAGGGCAACGCAATAATTGCAGCCTATTACAAAAATTGTAGAACCCCTCTTTTTATCAAAGTTGTATACCTTTTTCTAAAACATGAAGCTAAAATGTCTCTTCGACTGTGAGTATTATATCAACCCCAGCATGAAAGACAGAAGGTAACCCGTAACACTTACAGCCTTTTAACGTGTCATATTCTTATACCTTTTAAAAAGAATATTAGTTAAAAACTCTTTTTGATTGAAATATTTTACATCTTCTTAATGTCACTCGCCTGAAAAACTTCAACCTCTTACAAAAATAATAAAGAACCTTTCCTTTCTTTCATATTTTTATATCTTTTGAAATTAATATTAGTTAAAAACTCTTTTTGACTGAAATATCTTACACCCTCTTGGGTTTGTTCATCTGAAAAAACTTCAAGGGAGATAGATCTCATAGAACCCTTTCTCTCTCTCTTCTCTCTCTCTCTCCTCTCTCTCTCTCTCTCTCTCTCTCTCTCTCTCTCTCTCTCTCTCTCTCTTTCTCTCTCTCTCTCTGTCTCTCTCTCTCCCTCACTCTCTTTCTCTCTCTCATATTTTTATATCTTTTTAGAATAATAAACTACACATTTTCTTTAACCGATATAGACTACATCCTATCGAAGTCACTCACCTGAAAAAGCTGCATGGGCGATAGTAACGTGCAGCCCCCAAAGAAAGTATAGAATCCCCCTTTTCTCTCATATATAATACCTTTTTACAATGCCACAAATCCCTTTGACTGATATATCATACACCCTCTTCAGGTTCCTTACCTTAAAAGATACAAGGACAACACTGCATCTACCGAGCAAAGTGTAGAAACCCCTCGTTCTCTCATACTTTCCTTCAAATTATTAGGGGACGCGGTGGTCAAGGGGTAGAACATCGGCTTCCGACGCAAAAGGTCCCGAGTTAGAATCATGGCTGTTGCGTTCCCTACTGGTTGGGTCGGTGTCAGTATAATGTGACCGGCTGAGACAGGAGTCATGGTATCCCCGCCCTGTCTCGTGTGTGGCAGCACATAAAATTGTCAGACGTACAAACCAACCCCTGCCCTGTCCCACTGTTTCTGTCTCCAGGCTCATGTGGGCGGAGCTACTCCATCCCCCAGGTCGTGTCATCGTTATCATCGCCCAGCATGAACCAATCGTGCAGGTATCTCGGCTTCTACTGTGCCCATAGCACGTAAAATTATCAGACGCTGGTCTCGTGGCCCGTTCACGTTATAACCTTTGTAGAGCTGACGATCGACGCTAATATACCAATTTTGTGCTGTAGTCATTCTGCCATTTGTAGAGGAAAGTCCAAGGTGTCTTTAAGCTTCAGTCTCGTGGCCCGTTCACGTTAGAATCTTTGTAGAGCTGACGATCGTCGTTAAGATATAACTTTGTTGTCATTTGGTCAGTGGTAGAGGAAAGACCAGGCTTTTTTTTAAAGATGAAGTAAACGAAATAACGACGTTTATGGACTTCGACATAAATATCAATAGGAGAGAACCAAGCTATCTAGCTCTTCTCTTTAGATAGAAAGTTTTCTTTAGAGGGAGGGAGAGAATTCTCTCCCTCTCTCCGGGTTTAACGACTCCTAGGTGCCCCTGGGGGATCCTATACGGCGATCTATCTAGCTCTTTATCTCTTTTTCCCTTTTATACACCTTTCTCGTTCTCTCTCGCTCTCTTTCGCTCTCTCTCCCTCTCTCTCTCTCTCTCTCTCTCTCTCTCTCTCTCTCTCTCTCGGAGTTACAGTCTCCTAAACTGCCAAGTTTCTGGGCCTTGATAAAAAAAACAAACATTATTTAATAGTAATTGGAAAAAGCAACGCTCTCTTGGAGTTTTAGTCACCCAGGTTGCCATGTTCAATGGCTTTGGTGTAAATGGAAACAAAACAAAGATCATGGTGATATTAAACACGGTGTTGCCAATACTGATACATGTAATTGGATCATAATAAAACCACCATTGAACCATCAGTGAACCATCATTGAACCATTATTTAACCATCAGTGAACCATTATTGAACCATCAGTGAACCACCATTGAACCATTTATTAAACCATCCCTGAAGCATTATTGAACCATCATTGAACCATCACTGAAGCATTATTGAACCACCATTGAACCATTATTGAACCACCACTGAACCACCATTGAACCACCATTGAACCACCATTGAACCACATACCAACCTTGGGACAGGGCAGGGGTTGGTTTGTGAGAACTCTCTCTTCTTCTCTTCTTCTCTTTCTCTCGCTCTCCCTGCCTCTCGCTCTCAATCTCTCTCCCTCTCACCTTTCCCTCTCCCCCTTCGTTGCTCCCCTACCTACCCATACAGTAGTGAATGTCCATGGGTTCTCTCTCCTTCTCTCTCTCCTTCTCTCTCTCTCTCTTTCTCTCTCTCTCTCTTTCTCTCTCTCTCTCTCTCTCTCTCTCTCTCTCTCTCTCGTTTCCCACTTCCTTCTTCTCCATCTTTGCATGTTCCTTCTCCCTATGTCCCTTTCTCTCTATCCCTCTCCCCCTCTCTCCCTCTCCCCCTCTCCATCACTACATCCCCCCGCCTTCTACTCCTTTGTCTCTTTCCGTATCTCCCCTCTCTCTTCCCTTCTCTAACCACTCTCTTTCTCCCCCCCTCACCCTCCCTCTTCTCCCTACCCCCTCTCTCTTGAATGTCCACGGGTTCTCTCTCCTCTCTTCCTCCTTCCGCTCTCACTCTCTCCTTCTCTCTCTCTCTCTCTCTCTCTCTCTCTCTCTCTCT
>RQTK01000767.1:0-10456 GCA_003991915.1 Elysia chlorotica | reverse complement strand
GGGGTAGAACATCGGCTTCCGACGCAAAAGGTCCCGAGTTCGAATCCTGGCTGTTGCGTTCCCTACTGGTTGGGTCGGTGTCAGTATAATGTGACTGGCTGAGACAGGAGTCATGGTATCCCCGCCCTGTCTCGTGTGTGGCAGCACATAAAATTGTCAGACGTCCGTCTTGGGGCCCGTCCACAATATAGCCTATATAGTGCTGCTGTTGGACGTTAAAACCCAACCAACCAACCAACCTCAACGTAACAGTGTTATAAATCTCTTTGAACTGATATATCATACACCCTCTTCAGGTTCCTTACCTTAAAAGATACAAGGACAACACTGCATCTACCGAGCAAAGTGTAGAAACCCCTCGTTCTCTCATACTTATATTTCTTTTTTACAATGTTAAAAAATCTCTTCGACGAAGATATCGTACATCCTCTTCAGGTTCCTCACCTTAGATGCTACAAAAACGGCACCTGTACCCCTCGATCTCTCATACTTATTCTTCTTTTTTACAATGTTAAAAATCTCTTCGACGAAGATATCGTACACCCTATTGGAGTTTCTCACCTTAGATGCTACAAAAAACGGCACCTGTACCCCTCGTTCTCTTATACTTATTCTTCTTTTTTACAATGTTAAAAATCTCTTCGACGAAGATATCGTACACCCTATTGGAGTTTCTCACCTTAGATGCTACAAAAACGGCACCTGTACCCCTCGTTCTCTTATACTTATTCTTCTTTTTTACAATGTTCAAACATCTCTGCGACGAAGATATCGTACATCCTATTGGAGTTCCTTACCTTAGACGCTACAAGGGCGGCACCTGCATCCCCCGAGAAGAAAGTAGAACCCCGTCTGGTTGTCTCCCGTGGGACACTTGAGTGTGACGGTCCTCAGCTTCTTCATCCCGCCGGTACAGCAACTACTCAGTGAAATACAATAATGGTTCAATGGTGGTTCAATAATGGTTCAATGATGGTTCAATGGTGGTTCAATGGTGGTTCAATGGTGGTTCAATGGTGGTTCAATAATGGTTCAATGATGGTTCAATGATGGTTCAATGATGGTTCAATGATGGTTCAATGATGGTTCAATGATGGTTCAATGGTGGTTCAATAATGGTTCAATAATGGTTCAATGATGGTTCAATGATGGTTCAATGTTGGTTCAATTATGTTTCATTGTTGGTTCAATTATGGTTCAATTTTGGTTCAATTTTGGTTCAATGGTGGTTCAATGGTGGTTCAATAATGGTTCAATGATGGTTCAATAATGGTTCAATGGTGGTTCAATGGTGGTTCAATGGTGGTTCAATGGTGGTTCAATGGTGGTTCAATGGTGGTTCAATGGTGGTTCAATGGTGGTTCAGTGATGGTTCAATAATGGTTCAGTATGGTTCAATAGTGGTTCAATGGTGGTTCAATAATGGTTCAATAATGCTTCAGTGATGGTTCAGTTATGGTTCACTGCATCAAGATCAATGGCGTTTCATTGATACAGCAATAGAGAAAGAATGAAAAAGAGAGAAAGAGCTAGACAGTTTGGTTCTCTCCTATTGATTTTCACATCGAGGCCCACTAACGTAATAACTTCGGAGACTAAAGCTTAAAGACACCTAAAGACACTGTAGCACAAAATTGGTATATTAACGTCGATCGTCAGCTCTACAAAGTTATAACGTGTACGGGCCCCGAGACCAGCGTCTGATAATTTTACGTGCTATGAGTACAGTACAAGCCGAGTTACCTGCACGTCTGGTTCAGGCTGGACGATGATGCTGATGACACGACCTGGGGGATGGAGTAGCTCCGCCCACATGAGCCTGGAGACAGAAACAGTGCGACAAGGCAGGGGTTGGTGTGTGACAGTACAAACAGTAGGACAGGACAGGGTTGGTGGGTGAGATCTCTATCTCTCTCCTTCTCTTTCTCTCGCTCCCTCCCTCTCGCTCTCCATCTCTCTCCATCGCTCTCCCTCTATCTCCCTCTCTCCTTTCACTTCCCTCTTTCTCTCCCATCGTTGCACACCTACCTATCCATAAAGTAGTGTATATCCACGGGCTTTCCCTCCCTCCCTCTCCTTCTCTCTATATTTGTCTCTTTTTCTCCCTCATTACCCCCTACCTCGCTACGTCTCCCCTCTCTATGTTCCTTTCTCTCTTTCCCTCTCCCCTCTCCACTTTCCCTCTTTCCTCTCCCCCCCTCTTCTCCCTCCATGCACCCCCTCTCTCTGTCTATCCTATTATCTCTTTCCCACTCCCCCCTTTTCTCTCCCTCCCCCTCACCCTCCCTCGCCTACCTACCCATACAGTAGTGAATATCCACCGGCTCGTCTGTCTTACACCCAGTGCGAGGGTCCTCCATGATTTGTCGGCGAACATGAAGCGAACATCTTGGCTCGAATGGCAAGCTCTCACCTGCGACAGATGACATTACATAATAATACTGTAAGTTAGGATATGAAATAGCAAGATTGTACATGTATAAGGTAAGGTGAGATAGGGTGATAGACAAAATGAGATTTGTTATTAGATAAAATAAGATGGGAAGATATATTATATAGGGAATGGAAAATATGGCAATATAAGTTAAAAAAAAAAGATAAGAGAAGGTAAGGTGAGACTGGATAGCCCAGAGTAAGGTAAGATACGATTGGATATAATATCAAGCATTAAATAACAAAACAACACCAACGCAAACACCAATACCAACACCACCACCACCACCACCAGTAACACCAACACAAATACCAATACCAACACCACCAACACCAACTTCAATACCAATACCAACACCATCATCACCACCACCAGCAACACTAACACCAATACCAATACTAATACCACCAACACCAACACCAATACCAATACCAACACCATCATCACCAACACCACCAATACCAATACCAACACCATCATCACCACCAGCAACACCAACACCAATACCAATACCTACACCATTACCAAAATCAACTGCAGCAGCACCACCACCACCATTAACAACAGCAACAAGAACAACAAAAAAACACCAATGCAACCACCACCACAAGTACAAAATGATATAACGTCCAGCTTTCTAAAACTGGAGCGTGACCCGGTGAATCAACAAACACCACCATTACTAACAACAACAACAACAACATTAACAACAACAACAACAACAATAACATCAGCAACAACAACAACCCGGTATGACCCACCCTGCTCAATGACGGTCAGTGTAGCGTGCAGCTCCCTAAGACTGGAGCCTGAACCGATCAAACATGTATAGACCCCGGCGTGATCTTTGGTCACGTTGTGAACCACCAGGACCTCGGAGATATTATAGTCCTGGGGAAAAATAAGTGTCACGTTAACCAGGACCTCGGAGCTAACAACAACCAACAACCCACGTATTTATAACATTATCATAAAAAATTAGACAACACATTTAAAACAACCGTTGCGTGATAAAAACAAAATTAGACTAGAGTATTATACAGTAAGTGCTATAAGATAAGATATTACAGAGAAAGATAAGATAGTATGAGATAAGATGAGACAGATACGCTCTCACCTGCGACAGAGAGTATTATACAGTAAGTGCTATAAGATAAGATATTACAGAGAAAGATAAGATAGTATGAGATAACATGAGACAGATACGCTCTCACCTGCGACAGAAAGTATTATACAGTAAGTGCTATAACATAAGATATTACAGAGAAAGATAAGATAGTATGAGATAAGATGAGATAGATAAGCTTTCACCTGCAACAGAGAAAATTATATAGTAAGTGCAATAAGATAAGATATTACAGAGAAAGATAAGATAGTATGAGATAAGATGAGACAGATAAGCTCTCACCTGCGACAGAGAGTATTATACAGTTAGTACTATAAGATAAGATATTACAGAGAAAGATAAGATAGTATGAGATAAGATGAGACTGATACGCTCTCACCTGCGACAGAGAGTATTATACAGTAAGTGCTATAAGATAAGATATTACAGAGAAAGATAAGATAGTATGAGATAAGATGAGATAGGTAAGCTCTCACCTGCGACAGAAAGTATTATATAGTAAGTGCTATAAGATAAGATATTACAGAGAAAGATAAGATAGTATGAGATAAGATGAGACAGATAAGCTCTCACCTGCGACAGAGAGTATTATACAGTAAGTGCTATAAGATAAGATATTACAGAGAAAGATAAGATAGTATGAGATAAGATGAGACAGATACGCTCTCACCTGCAACAGAGAGTATTATATAGTAAGTGCTATAAGATAAGATATTACAGAGAAAGATAAGATAGTATGAGATAAGATGAGACAGATACGCTCTCACCTGCGACAGAGAGTATTATACAGTAAGTACTATAAGATAAGATATTACAGAGAAAGATAAGATAGTATGAGATAAGATGAGACAGGTACGCTCTCACCTGCGACAGAGAGTATTATATAGTAAGTACTATAAGATAGGATATTACAGAGAAAGATAAGATAGTATGAGATAAGATGAGACAGATACGCTCTCACCTGCGACAGAGAGATATACAGTAAGTGCTATAAGATAAGATATTACAGAGAAAGATAAGATAGTATGAGATAGATGAGATAGATAAGAGTAAGTGTATAAGATAAGATAGTACAGAGAAAGATAAGATAGTATAAGATAAGATGAGATAGGTAAGCTCTCACCTGCGACAGATAGCATCACATTACAATTGCTGTAAGATAAGATAAAATAGAGCAAGATAAGATAGTATAAGTTAAGATGAGATAGGGTAATGGACAAAATCAGATCTGTTATTAGATAAGATAAATGGGGAGATGAAATAAAATAATCTGGAAAAGGGAATATGACAATATAAGTTAAGAAAAGATAAGAGAAGATAAGGTAGAGTCGGGATAGTATAGAGTAAGGTAAGATACAATTGGATAAGACATCAAACAATAATAAATAAATAACACCAATACCAACACCAATAACAACACCAATACCAACACCAATACCAACACCAATACCAACACCACCGATAACAACAACAAAAAGACCAATGCCAACAACACTACAAGCACAAGCACCACTACTATTACCACCACTACCACCACCACTACCACCACCACCACCACCACCAACAACAACAACAATAACAACAACCAGATGCGACTCATTGACGGTCAGTGTAGCGTCCAGTTTAGCAATAGACACCACCGCCATCATCACTAACGACAACAACAACAGCAGCAACAACAACAACAACAACAAAAACAACAACTACAACAGCAACAACCACAGCAGTAACCAGATGTGACTCAATGACGGTCAGTGTAGCGTCCAGTTTAGCAATAGACACCACCGCCATCATCACTAACGACAACAACAACAGCAGCAGCAACAACAACAACAACAAAAACAACAACTACAACAGCAACAACCACAGCAGTAACCAGATGTGACTCATTGACGGTCAGTGTAGCGTCCAGTTTCCTAAAACTTAATCCTGACCCGGTGAAGCAAAAAGCACCTCCACCACCACCACCACCACAACAACAACAACAACAACAACAACAACAACAACAACCAACACTACAACAACCCGATATGACCCACCCTGATTGATGACGGTCAGTGTAGCGTCCAGCTCCCTGCGACCCCGGTCTGAGTATAACGAACAGGTATAGACCCCAGCGTTCTTTTTGGTCACGTTGTATACCACCAGGACATCGGACATATTATAGTCCTGGGGAGGAATAAAGGTCACGTTAACCAGGACCTCGGAGCTACCACTGTCCTGGGGAGGAATAAGTGTCACGTTAACCAGGACCTCGGAGCTACCACTGTCCTGGGGAGAAATAAGTGTCACGTTAACCAGGACCTCGGAGCTACCACTGTCCTGGGGAGAAATAAGTGTCACGTTAACCAGGACCTCGGAGCTACCACTGTCCTGGGGAGAAATAAGTGTCACGTTAACCAGTACCTCGGAGCTACCACTGTCCTGGGGAGAAATAAGTGTCACGTTAACCAGGACCTCGGAGCTACCACTGTCCTGGGGAGAAATAAGTGTCACGTTAACCAGGACCTCGGAGCTACCACTGTCCTGGGGAGAAATAAGTGTCACGTTAACCAGGACCTCGGAGCTACCACTGTCCTGGGGAGAAATAAGTGTCACGTTAACCAGGACCTCGGAGCTACCACTGTCCTGGGGAGAAATACGTGTCACGTTTACCAGGACCTCGGAGCTACCAATAAATAAGTGTCACTCGTAACGATAGAATATGGCCAAGGCTTCCTTAAGAATAAGTGTAACAGTGATCTATATCTAATAAACCTTGGCCATAGTTAGTTCACATTGGTACTCAGATAGGCTCTTTGCTCGGCCTACTCAGCCTACACTGCAACGGTGTCAAATGATCCAACTGCGCCTACTATTGTAATAGTATAATTCACTTGGACTCTACTTTGGTGACTTTGCCTGCTTTTTTTTTTGGAAGCCACAGACGATGGAGTACCTCCTTTAAAAAAATTTCATTATTATTACTTTTTTTCTTTCTGTTTTTATTATTTCTCTCTCTCCTTGTTTTGTTTTTTTTTAATATTTTTCTCTCTCTCTGTCTCTTTTTTTTCGGTATAATATAAAAAATCTAGACAGCTACGTTACTACTGCTGCTAACGATAGACAGATTTTTACCCCTCGAAGTAGATGATTTGATTAATGTCTCCTAGGTTCCTCTTGAGAGTCCAATACGGCGACTGGCCCCAAGGCTTACGTCTGACAATTTTATGTGCTGCCATGCATGAGACAGGGTGCAGATACCCTGACTCCTGTCTCAGCCTGTCACATTATACTGATACCGACCCAACCAGTTGCAGGGGACTAAAATCGAAAAATAATTTCCAATCGTGGGACTCGAACCACACGCCTCCTGATCTAAAGACCAATGCTCTACTACATGAGCTAATTCGCCTTCCGTGCGGTGCAACTGGGTGTAATTACAAAATGGAGGTGCTCAATTGGATATTAGATCTTGAATCTAAATCTATACAACCCTTTTCATTAGTTAAGCCTTGATTGTAGATCTAGAAAGATTGCTCAAGTAAGCCTAGATTTTAGATTTAGATAGAGTGCTTAAGTAAGCCTAGGTTCTAGATCTAGATAGATTGCTGAAGTCCAGCGGTAGAGGCAGACATGCCATTAGAACATTCGGTAGTCAGTGACGCTTTGACTAACCAAGCCTAGATCTAGTTATTATAAAAGACGATCCAGAAATCTAAAGGCGAACTATTTTTTATTATTAATTATAATAAATTTATGAAAAAAAATCAATAAAAAAGGACCAGGTAAACAAAGTATAAAGTAAGATGTAGCTTATAGGAAAATTTCATAATTATAGGTTGAGCCGTCTTCGAGCCTTTTGAGAATAACCCCCTGATTCTACTAATATATATATATAAAAGAAGGCAAACGCTTTCGAGGCAGGCTATCCATCTATCATATCTATCTATCTATATATATATATAGATAGATAGATAGATAGATAGATAGAAGGTTTAATTTGGACAACTAAATAAAGTGCTCAACTGTGGGAGCTTTGTACATTTTTGTATTGTCCTACCTTGAGTTTACGGCCATTCCATGCGACACATGTGTTTCGAGCGGTTTTAGCGACCGCTCTCTTCGGGCGTCTGGCGTAACTGGCGTTCAGTTGCTTGAATCCCGCCTTTATCTAGCGCTTGTTCTTTGAAGTTTTGGAGTAAGTGTTTATATCGGTGCGGGCAAGTGGTGTATAACTCTCTTCTTTTGTTGAGGCTTGGTTTTAGTTTGAGAATGTAAAACTTTTCCGAAATGCACAAGTTGCAACGTTCGTTGGCTGGGGAGTAGGGTTCTGCTTTTTCGATGATGTCCCATGATATTTTGTATTCAATATTTTTGTCTTTTAGTTCCCATATTAGTTCACTGAGTGTTGTGGCTGATTTTTTATGCTCTAATCTGAAGCTTGATGTGTGTTGATTGTATCTAGTTTTGAATTCGTTTGATGTGATGCCGATGTATGTATCTTTTGATGTTTTTTGTTCGACGGTGGCTCTGTATACAACTCCTTTTGAAAGGCACATTCCTTCAAGTGGGCATGCTGTTTTATCCCGGCAGTTACATGTTCTTTCTCATTCGTCTGTTCTAGTCTTTTAAGATTTAAGGACTGTACTGTTGTGGCCATTTATGACTTGTTTTATGCTTGGCATACAACTGTAACTTAGCTTTATGGTGTTTTTGTTAATGATTTTGTGTAGCTTGTTGCTTGGGGGGAAGCACGTGCTTAAAAGTCCGAAAAATTTTGTTCCGATGTTTGTACTGACGTTATGTAAGGAGGACATAATAGGGACATTATGTAAGGAGGACATAATAGGGACATTATGTAAGGAGGACATAATAGGGACATTATGTAAGGAGGACATAATAGGGACATTATGTAAGGAGGACATAATAGGGACATTATGTAAGGAGGACATAATAGGGACATTATGTAAGGAGGACATAATAGGGACATTATGTAAGGAGGACATAATAGGGACATTATGTAAGGAGGACATAATAGGGACATTATGTAAGGAGGACATAATAGGGACATTATGTAAGGAGGACATAATAGGGACATTATGTAAGGAGGACATAATAGGGACATTATGTAAGGAGGACATAATAGGGACATTATGTAAGGAGGACATAATAGGGACATTATGTAAGGAGGACATAATAGGGACATTATGTAAGGAGGACATAATAGGGACATTATGTAAGGAGGACATAATAGGGACATTATGTAAGGAGGACATAATAGGGACATTATGTAAGGAGGACATAATAGGGACATTATGTAAGGAGGACATAATAGGGACATTATGTAAGGAGGACATAATAGGGACATTATGTAAGGAGGACATAATAGGGACATTATGTAAGGAGGACATAATAGGGACATTATGTAAGGAGGACATAATAGGGACATGTATGTAAGGAGGACATAATAGGGACAAAATAGGGACATAATAGGGACATGTATGTAAGCAGGACATAATAGGGACATGTATGTAAGAAGGACCTAATAGGGACATGTATGTTAGGGGGACATAATAGGGACATGTATTTAAAGATGACATAATAGGGACATGTATGTAAGGACATAATAGGGACATGTATGTAAGGAGGACATAATAGGGACATGTATGTAAGCAGGACATAATAGGGACATGTATGTAAGGAGGACATAATAGGGACATGTATGTAAGGAGGACATAATAGGGACATGTATGTAAGCAGGACATAATAGGCACATGTATATAAGGTACATAATGTTTCATAATTCGAATCGCTTGGTATTGAAACTAGTCCAACAGAGATCTACCAGTGTTTTCAACAACAGGGGAGACAAGTACAACTTAATATTTGTGTCCCATTATGAGCACAGTTTTTCCTTTTCAAAAATTAAATTTGCATGTATCAACCAACGAAAAGTAAATAAACGAACCACTACATGTATAAGCCGGGGCGGGGGGTGGAGGGGGCGATTTGGTGCAAGTGCTTAAGTGTTTACGCATCGGATTCTTAATCGACAGGTACCCTTTCTGCAACCCATAATTGAGCTCAATTTTAAATTTTACTATCGACTTTCGTCTACTACTAGTTCGAATCCTGGCTGTTGCGTTCCCTACTGGTTGGGTCGGTGTCAGTATAATGTGACCGGCTGAGACAGGAGTCATGGTATCCCCGCCCTGTCTCGTGTGTGGCAGCACATAAAATTGTCAGACGTCCGTCTTGGGGCCCGTCCACAATATAGCCTATATAGTGCTGATGTTGGACGTTAAACCAACCCAACCAAACCAACAAACAATCTTCATAATCTTGAAATTAAATTAAGATGTTTAGCAGAGTTTTAGTATAATGTGGCCTGCTGAGACGGGAGCCCGGATGTTCTGACTTTGTATCTGTGTGGCAGCACTATATACCCTACCTGGAGACTTGAGAAGTTAGAAACCAACGAATCAAATCAAACATGTACAACAAGGACTCTACTTAGAACAGTCACGTGGTATGTGTGGTTAAGACTGCCCAGATTGTTCTCTGCCACGCACTCATAGGCTGCCTTGTCGCT
This sequence comes from Elysia chlorotica, assembly GCA_003991915.1. NCBI lineage: Eukaryota > Metazoa > Mollusca > Gastropoda > Plakobranchidae > Elysia > Elysia chlorotica. The sequence continues at coordinate 322 of RQTK01000767.1, read as the reverse complement.
GTGTGTAATGTTTTGGATTAACATCCAGTCTCGTCCTACTGCGTACTGGGGAAATAAAGTTGGATTGGATTAAGCTTTGTTTGATCAATATCAAAATACAATGTACATACATATAGACATATAGAATGAAAACGGTCGTGGACCAGGCAATGGGTAGGAACAGTTTCACAGGTTCCAGGTAAAAATAGCATCGCATTAGGATTTTGTTATTTATGGGAGAGAGAGAGAGAGAGAGAGAGAGAGAGAGAGAGAGAGAGAGAGAGAGAGGGAGACAGAGAGAGAGAGACAGAGAGACAGAGAGAGAGACAGACAGACAGACAGA
>RQTK01000766.1:226724-239846 GCA_003991915.1 Elysia chlorotica | reverse complement strand
GTAGTAGAGTATACTGTGACTGGATGAGTCTGGATGGGACAGGGATCCTGTCAGATGTGAGTCTTGGGACCTGTCCATGTTAATAGCCTTGCTAGTGACGTAAGACGGTAAGAATCCGACTCACTCACTCACTCACTAGTTGTACATAAGTCTTCAGCCAGCAAACTTTGATCAGCCCACCCCGCTCATATTTCAACATTGCAAAAAGGTGTGCAGGAAAGTTGAATAACACTTAGTACTTAAATAAAGGTGTGTGAGCTCTTTCAGTTGCAAATGTTGCAAGCACCTTGTTTCAATGATTCATATTAAAACCATTTAATCTTTCTGACCTTTTTTTTTTTTTTTTTAAAATTACACAAACCAGGTATTAATTAAGTGTCGAATATAAAATTTCGTTTGAGATATAGTCTTTGATTTCTTCCAAAAAAGATAAAATCTCTCTTCAGAATGTTCTTTTTGTATAATATTATTATTCTGCAATTTCAAAAAATTAGCATTAACAATAATATTTTGAGAAACATGCCATCTTTCAATAAGATAATAAAACATACTAAAAGGTAAGAGTATATATTGAGAGAGGGAAAGAGGAAGAGAAAGAGCGAGTGAGAGAGGGGTGAGAGAAAAAGAGAGAGAGAGAGAGAGAGAGAGAGAGAGAGAGAGAGAGAGAGAGAACAGTCAACGAGAGACAGAGTAAGAGGGACATTGAAAATTAAAAGTAATTTACATTCTGTTTAAAAAATAGTGGTAATTGATGAAGTAAGTGAGGCGAATAGAGAGAAAGTGAGTAATCAAAATAAGTAACACAAAATAAACACCGGGACCAAGCAAAGACTGATTGGCAGACATCTGGGAAAAGAAACAAAGGGTAAAAGGACGAAACTCAACAGATCGGTTTAGTCATAGATCTCCTGACTCACAATGTTACCTAATAGCAAAACAAAAAATACCAGCAACCAACCATTACCAAAACAACAGCAATAAAACAACAACACAACACCAGCAATAACAACATCATATAAAAAAGTGCATTAAGTTCATGTAATTATCCGATTGACACTGGATGAGAGTTTTTTTTTTCTCTCTCTGAATATTATACAGGTTGGAGGGGGCGCGATAGCCCTGGGGAGAATATTGTTTTTGACACAGTTTGTCTGTGGTACGACCTCCGCTCTGGCGACTCGTCCCCCACTGGTGTGTCGGTGTCTGTTTAATGTGACTACCTGAGACAGTCATGGTATCTCAACTGTCTCTGTGTGTCAGCACGTAAAGCCTATCTAAGTAGCAACCCATTACGTTTAATGTCACTGCCACTATAATGTGACGGATTGAGAAATTGAGATATATATTAGTCCTATGATCTCTCTCTTGTTTTCTTTCTATAGAAAGCTTCTCCCAACCCTACCTCCTTTAAAAATAAGCAATAAGCATTGAATTCTGCTGGACAGAGAGTGCTTTTCTTATGCCAATTGGTGGTGTGAACTTTGACTTTAGAGAATCAAACCAGAAAAACTTCAAATCATGAGTCCGATTTTAATAGAACCAAAGAGAAAAAAAAAAACTATTCTATTGTAAAATTCGGTTTATGAGAAATTCGAATTACCAGACCTCGTTTTGTGATGTTTCCACTGTCCCCTACATGTATAAAATGTATAAACGTCTAGGCCGAATTTAAGCAAAGAGTAAAATGTTTCTTGAAAGAAAATAGGAACTTGTTGGAAATTATCAAGATTCTCTTAGAAGACAATGGAATCGCTCTTTCATCCATGCAATGATACATTTACCCAGGCCTTTTACCCCTTCAGACCGGGACTAAAGAAAACTTTAGATCTAGTTAAACTGACATCGACCCAACCAGCAGGGAGCGCAATCTAGACCTTTCGCGTCGGACGACTATTACTTTTCAAACTACAATTCTAGGCTTCATCCATCATCCCTAGATCAGCGTTGCCATTCTTAGTTTTTTTCCACTAAATTTGTGGTTTTCTGGTCGATTTAGTTTTTTAGTTGTTTTTTGGCACTTTTAGTGTTTTTTTTCGGTCCTTATTTTTTTACTTTAAAAAGTAGAAAAAGATGATAAAAAATTTTTTTTTTCAACTTATAAAATTGAAATATTAAGATAAAAAGACGACTTAAGAGGTAAGAAAATAAATATATTTAATAATTATAAGCACTTTTAGAGGTATATTTATTGTTTTTAGTTTTTTTTCGTCCGATTTAGTGGAATTTTAAAAAATATTTAGTGGTCGTCAAAAAATCTGGATGGCAACTGCTGGCCTTTTACCCCTTCAGACCGGGACTAAAGAAAACTTTAGATCTAGTTAAACTGACATCGACCCAACCAGCAGGGAGCGCAATCTAGACCTTTCGCGTCGGACGACTATTACTTTTGAGCTAACTTCCAATGCACTCATCAAGGCAAATTCAAATCGAGAGGAAAGGAAAGAGAATGCAAGTGAGTCTAGATATATTATCTTGAACCATACTTCTTTTTTTTTTTTGGGGGGGGGGGATCATAAATATACCTTAGACCTTAGACCCATCAGATCTATGCCATGGTTTAGGATCTCAAGAGACAAGATCTAAATCTAGGTCTAGAACCTAGATCTAGATCTTGTTCTAGATTACATAGTACTGGAAATGTCTAGATTCTAGGTTCATCCTTTATAATGAATGATTGCATCTATTGTAGCTACATAGAAAATCTAGTTTATTAACTATTGTAAACTTTTTGGTACATTGTTCTTACACAACCCCTAGTCCAAGTCTTTGGGCTAACTAGTCTAATATAGACCTAGTTCTGTAAACGCGGTGTAATCTAGATCTGGATTCAACTATGACAAAATACCATAAATTCATTAAGTGTCGTGCTTAAATAGTAACGTTGGTGATTGCATGCCCCTCCTCACTTCCCTATCCATCATTGCTTTCATTGTTTTCCCCTAATTTAGCCATTTTGTGGATCAGTCCATTATCTTTTCTCATTGTTTTTTTTTCCTGCTGTGCTTCTTCTCAACCATTTTGGTCATCGTTACATGTTTCTGCTTTGATATTCTGATCACCAGCGGCAATAATGGTAACGGATAAACGCCCCGAGCTTGTCACATTTTATAGTCAAACCCCTCTGTAGATCTAATCTACATGCTAAGTTTAGTGTACCTACGGAAGCATGCGCTTCCGTAGGTATACGTGTACCCACCGAAGCAAGCGCTTTGGTGGTGTACCTACGGAAGCACTACCTTTATGTACGGGTTTTCCAATTACGCACATAGTATCTAAAAATAGAATCCCGGAACTGTCGTCTGCTGAAAGCTTGTCTCTTAGTCTCTACCACCCACCTAGACAAACTGAACATTAGAACAACGAAAACATAGATCTAGTTTATGAAAAGAAAAAGATCTAGATATCTATATTGAGAGCTAGATCTATATCAAGGTCTAGATTCAGATTTTATTTCTACAATGTGTTGATAGCACCATCGACAATACATTTTAGATACAAGTCCATATCTAGATTAGACCTCTAGTGCCTCGGAGTCGGACTAGAATCTAGAACTACCCCGGCCTGCCCTGGAGACGCTCATTGAGTTTTGTGATGTGGTCCCTCGCCTGTGGACCGATCAAATAGGTGGGTGGGAGCGATTACTTCGGAGTCAGCAAACCCATGGATAGAGAGAGAGAGAGAGAGAGAGAGAGAGAGAGAGAGAGAGAGAGACAGACAGACAGACAGACAGACACTGAGACAGAGGAAGCGAGTGTGAGAGACACAGAGATAGAGGCACTCCTTGAGTTTTGTGGTCCCTAACCTGTGGGCGATCAAATTGGCTTGGCGGGCGGGATTCGAGGGTTGGGTGGGTAGGATTCGATTACATCAGAGTCAGTCAAACTGTGAAGAGAGAAAGAGAGAGACATACAGAGCAAGCGAGTGTGAGAGACAGCGATAGTTTTATGTGCTTAATGTATGTATGTTTGTACCCACCCTGTTCCCCGCCCGCATTACAAACCGTGTTTAAATAAACAATTGAATACAATCAAATCGCCAATACAATTAAAAAAAAATAATAACAAAAAGACAGGGATTACAACTGGCAGGTATTTTATACAATTTTGGTATAAAAAATAACAAAAAGACAGGAAGTACAGCTTGCTGATATTTTATTCAATTTTAATATTGAATTTCGGCTGCCCACCCATTTGATCGCCCACAGGCTAGGGACCACAAAACTCAAGGAGTGCCGAGATAGAGAGTTGAGTTGGTTGCTTAACATATAACATAAGTTCTATGTGGGCTATATTGTGGACGGGTCCCAAGACTGTCATATGACAATTTTATGTGCTTGTGATATTTGATAAAGCCCCTTGGTGTGTCTTTCCATACCATTCCAGCCACATGAATTTGTCTACTCCGCTGTTGCTTGCTGCAGGGTTGAAGCTCGATCGTTTGGGGCGAATGTACTCCTTGTACTCCACCAGAGCTACCCCCAAGGTGATCATTGACAAGATGTGCCAGTTGACCATTTTTTCAATACTGGCATGTGGGGCAGTCTGGGGTAGTTGGAGGATATATTGAGACTGAGTCCTCCTCACCATTAACCATCGGAAATTCTTTCCCTTGGCATTGTGGTGAAATCTCCAGAACATACACTCCGACCTCTGGACTAGACCTATTTAAAAATATTTAATTTATTTTGAATTATAGAGAATACTTTTATATTCTTCTTATTTTTTTTTCCAGTCGACCAAAGATCATATAAGTTGGAAAGATGGCCAGTGCATATCCTGTGAATGAAGAATATGATGTTCACATTTTCAACTGCCAAAATCAAGGCTGCCAAGCAGCCATTAAAGATTTGGAGAAAGCTTTCACTTTAACAAGTTGTAAATCAATAGCAAAATACAAGCCATGTAAGTTGTTTTGATATGACGGCAACAGGTTTGTAGTTAATTGACAGGAAAATCCAGATTTTTCGAGTTTAATTAGAATTTTTAAAATCATAAATCAAAGCTTGTAAGTAAATATTTGTCTGTTTTATTAGAGTTTAAACTCGTTTTTGTCTTTTTACTGCATGCATCAAAACACCATACAAAAAAAGCAAACTTCAATATAATTTTCATCATGTAAGGTATGGTAACCAAAAGGAATTAAATCCACCAAAACTTCTTTGAAGTGTACAGATGAGCTTTTTTACTCAGACCCCTTTGTTTGAAAAAAAGTATGTTTTTGGTAATAAAAGAAAAATTCCTTTTAATGTCACCAATTTCTAATGATCTTAGAAAACACTTGAATTACATTACACTCAATAAAATCTACTTGTATGCAAATCTGTACGTCCCATCAGCCATCTATTCCAAGAATATGTCATTATAAGCTAATCACTAGGGATACTGCTATTCAGGGAATCACATTTACTAATGAGATAACAGATACCTTTGGGCCTTGCAAAATGAGCAAGATTTCTATCATTGATTGTTACCATTCCTCTGTTTTCTGACCTGTGAAGATGGCTTGAGAAAAGACTGGTTCCTGGCCCACCTGAATTGCAGCTCCTTCACCATCATTCACATCTGCGAGCATGCAAATGATATTGTAAGTTGTACTAACGACTCAAACGTTCTGTAGTCAATAATTTTAAACACATGTCGTGCAATAATGCTGGTTTTTTTTTTAAGTATCAGAAAGATATTCAGATATTCTTGAAAAGATGTTATTAGGTTTTGTTTTTTAACACACAAAAAAAAAAATAGCTGCCTGATTCTGAAAGTGTGTTGACTTACTTCTTTTCAAAGTTTTCGTACAAGATTCTGAATGCTCAAGAGAAGTGACAATCTTTATTATACTGTAGATTATGTAGACCTGCCCCAAAACATTTTCATACCTGGCTGCATGTTTTTCAGCTGGGCTGTCTCTGTCACAAGAAGGCAGAGAAAGTGATGTGCGTTAATTTCAAGTCTGAAGCAGCCGTGCCTCCAGGTCCCACAGCAGAGGGAATGCAATACAAGGACTTTGTTATCAGTGACCTTTCTACTCCAGATGGCGTTCAAGCTTTTGTGGGTCAGGTTATGAGCTGCCTGTCCAAGGCAGAATCCCCTCAGCCTCTGGGAAACAATGCGCGGGTGCAGGCATATATGAACGTCTATTACACGACACTCCCACCAACGCCTCTGGACCATGAGGATGCTGCCTCGCCCGCACAGGAAGCCCCAGACACTCGCCAGTTTCAGCCGATACCGACTGTGTTTGGTGAGCAGGCTGGGGAGGCGGCAGCTCACATTGTCTCACAGGAGAGCGCACAGTGTCAAGTGCTTCTCAATGGTAACGTTACATTATGATATGATTCAACACTTGCAAGGATCAGGCATACCAATTTTCAGTCACATAATGGATTTTCAGTGAAAATAAATTCATATGCTCTTGGTAAACTTGATACCAGTTGGCATTGCTGATATATAGGTGATTGGTTTCATCCAAAAGATACACTTTTAATTTATATAAGAACACGGTTCACTTACAGTAAGGCAAATACGAATTTAAAAAAAAAGTCACCATTGCTATTTTCTTTCACATTAGCTAAACAAAACCTTCTAAGCTTTATTTTGAAATGAAAAAAGAATTGAAAACATGTTTCTGTCCATTTTTCCCTTCCATATTATAGTAACTTCTATAATAGTTATGCAAAACCTTCACTGACTGCTTTTTTTTAAACAGTTTCAACAATGATTATCAAATCATCAAAGTTTAAGATTTTAGGTTCTCCTGGTCGTAAGGGAAAAAAAATCTTCAATAATAGCAATCAAAGTTAGTTTACCTACTTTTTGTTTTTACAACATTGGTCTTTGTTGAATAAAGTAGCTAAACCTTTCTCTGTAGCTTCTTAACTCAACAGAGTCACCGTAGTTTACAAGCAATGCTCATGAAATCACACTTTTTTTAAAAGAGTTTTTCCCAATACCATATCTTTTGAAACAATGAAAAAATAACAAAACAACTTTTCAGATTTGCAAACTTCAGCTTGTAATCTTTCAAATAAAATGTGTATTTCACCGCATACATAAACGCAATGTGACTTCTCTGGCTTAAAACAGAATAAATACACTATATCACTTATGTTTGTAGATGATGCACTTATAATTAATCTATTGTCTGTTGAGCAGCAGTGAGAGCGCCCAAGTATGACAACGAACTCACAGAAACGATTGACAAGCTCTGTGGAGGTGGGGATGCTAATGCCAGATTCATCGTGCACCAGGTTTGCCAATATTCTAGTTTTGTAAGGGTTTTCCCCAGTTGAAAAAGCAGCTAACATTTTTGCAAAAGTAGCTCCTGAGTGATTTGCAGGATGTCTAATGAAACTCAAATTGATAGAAATGAATTTTGGCCTACATCTATATATTTCTATTAATTTAGTATTGGAATGACTAACAGTCGCAATAATGCTGAATTGCATACCGTTTGCAGATTAAGGCCACCAAAATTGGAGAGAGAGAGAGAGAGAGAGAGAGAGAGAGAGAGAGAGAAGAGAGAGAGAGAGAGAGAGAGAGAAAGGAGAGAGAGAGAGAAGAGAGAGAGAGAGAGAGAGAGAGAGAGAGAGAGAGAGAGAGAGAGAGAGAGAGAGAGAGAGAGAGAGAGAGAGAGCCCTCTCAGCATCTTGTGTGGGTAGATACTGTGTCATTTGAAAAGAAAAGGAACCATAAGGCTGAGGAGACTGCCTTGCTGCACCTGGTCAAGGATACCAGTAAAGATCAACATGATCCTTTGCTTGTATAAAAAAAACTTATTATTTTTTCTAATTGAATGGTTGGAGTTATCAGTGCCAAGGTGGGTTCCTGTCCCCGGTGCAATGTAAACCCCTTTATTCCAATAAACCCTCTCATGTCAATTTTCACCTCTGTTTTTTTATGCTTTAATTTTTTAAAGTTAGCCCTACTTGAGCTTGTGCTTTATGTATATATGCAATTTTCAGCCAATACTTATCAGGAATGACTCTCATTGTTTTGGTTTGCTTCTAGTTCTAGTTTATATTCAGACACAGATGGGCAGTGAATGTTATTGTTCTAACCTCTGGTTCTCTTAGTGTTGGTAACATGACTTCTTCTCCTTCTATCTAGATGAAATAAAGTACTTCTTGTGTCTTCAAAACTCAACTACTGTATTGCTAGCTTGTTTTACCGAGTCTTTAGCCTTTGTTATAATCTGTTTCTGTCAATCCTTTTTTTTTATAATCTTTAAAAAGATTTTTATTGTGCTGTTTCATTGACACATTTGTAGATTGACAAAAGTATTCCTTGAGTAGGATTGAAGATTCCTTCTAGTTTTTCTTTCTGAGGTTCCCTTCTAAGTTGGATCCTGTATGGCAACAATAGAAGCAATTTGTTCCTTCTATGTTTTGTAGATGCTTCCATGTATTTTCAAGAGTTGGAGAAATGGCAACGTTGATTGTTTGCTGCGCCTGTCGAGTGTTGCTCTCTGCAAGCATGTGGAAATACAACAGTGGGCTCTTACCCTGCTCGAGCTATCCTGTTTAAATAACCCCGGAGAGGTCACTAACATTCATCAACTGGTAAGTCATAGAGGAACAAAGAAAGTTAACATTGACTTAAACAACATTTGTTAATTATTTCTATTCCCTTTACTACTTTTGATCTTTGATGGCAGTTGTTTTAGCACTTTGTAAAGCATGATAAATTGTGCAATCTGCCACTATACCAAGTTATTGACACAATTTTTAGTTGACCAGGTTGAAGTTACTTCCTCATTACAGAGCATTGATAGCTCTCAATGTTTTCCTTACATCCATGACATGTCCTGCTGTAGGATACAATCACTTTGTCCTTACAGCAGAGAAATAGAGGCTCGAAACGGGAATTAGACTCTGCTACCTAATGAGACTCATAGCTAGTGATTGATACTTGTCACTTGTCAAATAAGTCATGTGTGAACCCTTCAAACTGCCTAGCCTAGGTCTGCGCCTATAATCCTCATTGCATGCTTTCTGTAAAATCTAAAATGTTTCAAACATGTTGTAAGCTTAAAAAAAGATCAAGTTTGCATGTTTCCCAAGGCGTCCAAAAATAGAAGGCCAAGTCACCGAATTAAAATGAGTGAAAAGATTTTTGCGCACCAAGGGTAAAAGTGGTTTTATTTCTTTTAATTTTAAGCATAGACTGGACAGAGTGATACTTAGAGAGTATTTTTCAGCCCACACGATCAGCCTACACTGCAAATATGTGAACTGTCCTATCTATGTGCGCACTATTTTGCGTTATTTTTTGAAAATTCATAAATAATCAATCATTTTATATTGTGTCCCTCTATTGTTGCTTAATGCAAGTTGCGCAGCGCAATGCGAAGATATTCAAAATATAGCTCACTTTGATTCTTGCTGCAGGTTTATGAATATTTTGGTGACTTGGCCTTCTATTTTTGGAAGCCTTGAACACTTGCATGTGTAGCTGCCTTGCCAGTCTGCAAAACTTTTAATTTTGTTTCAATGTCTTCTGAGCTTCTGAAATAATGTCTCATAAAGAAAAAGCAATTTTAGTGATAGAGGAAAACAAATTTCTGAGAAGAAGAGCTCATGAAACTTGCCACTTTGAAAGCTGACAATTTATTTCCTGTAATGAAAAGAAAAAAATAAATCTAGATGTAGCCCATATTTTTTGTACTCATATATATGACAATTAATAAATGCTAGTGTTTATTGGAAGTTTGTTTTTAATTGCGTTGTGGGTATATTTTTTACAACAAAAATAAAACTTTTGAGTTTTGTTTTTGTTTTTTTTCTATCTTATTTTGCTTTTGCCTTTCAATCTCTGTACTGATCACCCACTGAAACAAAATTGTCTTTGAATTTCCTCAGTTTTGTTCTTCACCTCTACATATTCTTTTGAAAACTTTTATGTTAATTGATCTTTTATTTGCAGTTTATTCAAAAGCTTTCTAGTGGGATAAGGTTGTGTGGGGCAAGCTATTATATATATTAAAATGTGTAAATTCCTTATTTTATTGCAACTCAAGTTGGCTGAAAGAACTAGAAACACTCTTTTCTAAGGACCTGCCCAATCTCTATATAATAGCTGTAGGCCTACAATCATGCAGATTTAGATTAGATCTAGTTTCGTATGTTAGATCTAAATCTATATTTAGGGGTTTTAATAGTAATACTAGAATTTGAATTCTTTTAACAAATTATTTAGTTTGTAACAATAAATTATCATTTGATAGTGTGTTAATAACCCAGAAATTTCGATCGCAAATTGTAAAGGGACAGAAGGCAACCATTGCACACAAGCTAGTCTGAGACTGGAATTTTTGTCTTTTTATGAGCACTGGTTGGCGGCTTTGCCAACCAAAACATCACTGTTTCATGTTTTGGTTAAGTTGGTGTTTCAAAGAAATTTTTAATAATTTATAAAACTGTATAAACATGCCAAATATTACTACCTTAACTTCACAGCTTTGATTTACAATCCTTTAATTGGTCTTGCAATCACTACATGTCAGATAATTTTGCCGCTTGGTCATATTTCATCTCTGAACTATCCTGGTATTCCCTTTATCAAGGATGCACAATTATTTTTTTATATTTTTGTTCCTAAAGCGAGAAATCCAGAATAGATTGATCCCGCTGGCCGACAAATTGAGGTATTCACCTTCAACTTTATCCAGTTATGACGCCTACTTGCTTCTTTATTGTTTTCTCTTCTCTAACTTTATTTCTAACTATAATCGAAACAGTGTGCACATTTCTCTAGATCTGCTTTCAATAGAGCACTCACCACTGTAGTACTTGTACCCTTGCTGCTGTGCTGACTTTTTCTTTTGCTTTCTCCTTAAATTTTCATGCAATACCACTCAGGGTTTTGTTTGTTTGTTGCTTAGCATCTAACATCAGCACTGTGTGGGCTATATTGCCTGAAGATGTTGCATGCTGCCACACAGACAGTGCGGGGATACCATGACTCTTGACTCAGCTGGACACATACTGACGTTTAACCCCTGCTCCAGTTTGCCCCTCTACCAATAGGGTTTGTGATATCTACCTTGGGTGGCGGCCTAGGGAACCAAGCCTAGCACAGCTCTATTCTAACGAGATCAGCAACACCTGTAGACCTTGAGGATGTAGATGTGCTACCTGCAGTTCCATGCACTGCACATTGCTATTTTACTTAGAATAAGTTTATAACGCTTTCTCTGGCAGGCATTTTACTTAGACTTTCTCTGTAAGGCCTTCTCTGGCAGCTATTTTACTTAGACTTAGTTTGTAACGCCTTCTCTGGCAGATATTTTACTTAGACTTTCTCTGTCCCGCCTTCTCTGGCAGGTATTTTACTTAGACTTTCTCTGTAACGCCTTCTCTGGCAGCTATTTTACTTAGACTTTCTCTGTAACGCCTTCTCTGGCAGCTATTTTACTTAGACTTAGTCTGTAACGCCTTCTCTGGCAGGTATTTTATTTAGACTTTCTCTGTCCCGCCTTCCCTGGCAGGTATTTTACTTAGACTTTCTCTGTCCCGCCTTCTCTGGTAGGTATTTTACTTAGACTTAGTCTGTAACACCTTCTCTGGCAGCTATTTTACTTAGACTTAGTCTGTAACGCCTTCTCTGGCAGGTATTTTACTTAGACTTTCTCTGTAATGCCTTCTCTGGCAGGTATTTTATTTAGACTTAGTTTGTAACGCCTTCTCTGGCAGGTATTTTCTGTAACGCCTTCTCTGGCAGGTATTTTACTTAGACTAAGTCTGTAACGCCTTCTCTGGCAGGTATTTTACTTAGACTAAGTCTGTAACGCCTTCTCTGGCAGGTATTTTACTTAGACTTAGTCTGTAACGCCTTCTCTGGCAGCTTTTTTACTTAGACTTTCTCTGTAACGCCTTCTCTGGCAGGTATTTTATTTAGACTAAGTCTGTAACGCCTTCTCTGGCAGCTATTTTACTTAGACTAAGCCTATAACGTCTGCGCTGGCAGAAGTAACTTTAAAGTCATTTCTACAGCATTGCTAAGATATGAAACGCAATGACTCTTAGCAACCATGTACAGTTTATAAAATGTTTCCCTGCTCTCCTGGTAAAATACTTGCACCCCTTTTTGTTTGATTTCGACCTCAGCTTTTTCCTCCATAACCCCTTTTACACCACAAAGTATAGAACTTCATGAGTATAAAGCTAAACCATTCTGAATATCCTATCGCTGTTTACATCTATTTCTATAAAACCACCTATATCTCAGTGTGATTGTGTCATGTTTAAAAAAAGATAAAATTGTGCTTACCATTATGGTAAATGTAACTGAAACATTTCACTCACTTCCATAGTAGTTTCTCTTTGAAAAAATAATATTTTTAAATGAGCAAGTACCTCATGTTTAGTGGTGAATTTTTCATTTACTGTTTTATTCTACTGCTTTAAAAATTAATTTAGTAAATTTGCATTTGTAGGTATCTACTGTTAATCATCCAACGTGACATTATAACCAATATATATATATATATATATACTTATTAGATCATGTCTTGAAAAGTTCAATTTCAATTTACTGACTGGTTTGAATTTTGTGAAAGAGTTTTGTTACAAAGCAGAGTCAGGTATAAAACCTCCAGTCCTAAATCCTACATTAACTCATTTTAATGCCCTGCCCCTGAAAGACTTGCTCTTGTATCTTGAATTAAAAGAAAAACTGCGCTCTCCAAGGCTTGACCCATCTTGCATTTGGCTACATTCAGTTCTGCTTGGAGCCTTTCATTCCTATATATGTGTGTTTAAACCAAGTATAACTGTCATAATTATTGTTTTTCACATCCCTTACATTTGCTGCTTTCTGTGTATTAGATCTGCTAATAGGCCTGACTACTTAAGAACACAGCTCAGCTTGTGTGAAATACCTGTGCTACTTCCTGTTCATCTTGAATTGTTCTTGAATATGGTGAAATAAAATACAGTTTATTTTGTCCTTCAAAGGCACATTTGGTGGTCGCTATATGCAGAAATCCAAAACAGTGTAGATAGTAATAACAGCGAGAGTTGTTATATTGATGATAATAGAAAAATAAAATAATAATAAAAATAATAAAAATAATAAAAACCCAATAATAATAATAATAATAATAATAATAATAATAATAATAAGAATA
>RQTK01000766.1:193117-224657 GCA_003991915.1 Elysia chlorotica | reverse complement strand
AGATTCTGTCTCCTTTTGCAGGTAGCTTTGTAGCTCAATTCGTTCAACCCACTTGTTAGGTTTTTCAATTAAGTGGTTTTTGAATATACTCCAGACATTATCTGCTGTTTTCTTCTGTTCTGCTGTGATATCTGATGCTATCAGTAGATCACGTCCTTTAGGTCCGGCGCTTAACAGGATGAAATTCCACTGATCTTCTTCATTGACTTTGTTTATAGTCAAGTAGCTTGTCATGAAGTCCTTCCATTCATTATAAGCTTTTTGCTTATTTGGAAGTTCCCAATCCAGGTATGGGAGGGGAATCTGTGGATTCATTTCAGCTTTCTTTCTTTTTCTTAAGACCAGTTATGTGTGAATTAATTGCTTTACTCTTGTTGTAGTACTTTAGCTGACGGTAGATCTCGTAGTTCTTGTAACTGCGAGTGTTGTGGTCCAAGGGAAACAACTATTGTAACTCTTGTAGTTTTTTATTTTCGTGAGTGATCTCCCTTGCATCGGCTGATCGGGCGTGACCAATCTTAGATTTTCATTGCGGCGACTCGCATTCGTCTTTCGTACCCTGGGACGTCGATGGGGTGGTAGGTTTCAAGCACTCTTAAGTAGTTTTTACCAAATTGATGCTGCAACCACGTTCTGACACCATGTTATAGTCTTGGGTCTATGACCATTTTAATAAGACAATGCACGAGTTAGACAACAGGAGATCGCCATATCGGGAACACAAGAGACAGGTTTTTTATTACTTTCAACAGAGGCCAAATTAACAATAAAGTGAGGCCAAATACTATAAGTATAAGTACGATTATACATGTAAATTGTAATATCATAACAACTGACAAAAAGTTAAAATTTGTTGCCCAGTGTTATACATGTAAATTGTAATATCATAACAACTACAGTCGCTACACAATCTTTTTTTTAAAGTCCCTACAAATCAATGACATGAACTCTCTCTCTCTCTCTCTCTCTCTCTCTCTCTCTCTCTCTCTCTCTCTCTCTCCCTCTCTCCCTCTCTCTCTCTCTCTCTCAGCAGGTCCAGTAATGCTCAGAAAAAGAAAACCAAAGCGGTCAACAGGCTGCACAAAGTTTGTGACCTGCTCAGTGCCGCGTGTAAACGCGAGTCAAACAGTTTTTACGTCAAGTTCAAGGTCAACCTTGCAGAGCGGCAGACGTATCCTGATCCTAGGGAGGTTCTTGGCCTGGAGTGCGACACTCAGGTCCTCATTCTTGTTGAGTGCCTCAAGCAGGTGATACTTTGATTGTTTCCTACTGAAGCCTGTCTCGTCATGTAGTAATTGCCACATGTAGTATGTACAAGTTAAGAATTCTATTTGGGTGAGGTGACATTCAAAGAGCTTTCTGGGTGTAAGAATCATATAAAAATCTTTGCATGGTATGGCAGCCAGTCAGCCTATAAAAAAACAAAAAAAAAACCAAAAAAACCCCAAAAAACAACGATGCCTTGCCATACAAGTATTTTTTTTTGCCCGAAATGTGGTTAGAAACCCTTTAGTGTCACATCACAAAAGACTATCTAATGGGGCAGGTGATACTGGCATTGGTGTGGAAAGTGTAATTCTTGATTTCACAATACTAAACCCAGTCTAGTAGGGTAGGCATCCAACTGCACTGATATTTTTTTAGTGTTTATAGGAAGGGTTAATGTTGGTAGACAATATTCTAGGAGAGCCAAAACAAAACTGCTCAATATTTGACTTTAGGGATTTGCACTAAAACTGTAATGAGCACTAGTGCTGCCCGCTATTGCTCTTCCACCATGTTAGCTTTCTCAGTGTCAGTGTAGGAGAGAACTGGCTTGTCAACTGGGTACAAACAAAATTGTCACTAATATTTACAATAACGGCAGTGCCACTTGCCGTATGTTGTAACTGTTGATCTTTTATTAGTAACTCCACTGCTCACTTATCGAAGATGCACTATTTTTATCCATTATGTACTACTGACATTTCACTTTCCCCCAAATATAATTTCTTTATAATCTGTGTTAAAACACTCCCTCTGCCCCTTAAATGCATCATCATTACAGGAGTTATGTTGTGTGCCCCCTCATAGCGCTCTGTAAATTGACACTCTCTGACTGCCAAGATATACCAAGATACATATACCATTCTTTATGTCCATTGTACTTTGCCACTCCAGATATTCAGCAGAAAGGACCAGGGTTTGGTCAGCCTGGCTTTCTTGAGAGAATACCTGAGGCTGCGAACTTTCAAAAACTTTTCTAACAAACGTGCAAATAAAATATGCCAAGAGTTGATTCTGCGAGGCTTGGCCCACTTCCTGTTCTACTCGTTAGGTTTGTGACATGTTATTTCATGGTTGAAACTTGTCTTTACTCGTCAGAGTTTAAACTAACATTAGCTCATAGAGGAGAGGAATTTGCTTGCTGATCTCTTTCATTCAGGCGTAAAATGTCCCAATTTAAAGTTTGTAATCTAAGGTGAAATTTTTTCTATCTGAACTAAAGACGCCTAACTAATACAGGAGTAATACTGCTTTGCTGATGTTTTTTCTCTTTGTTATGTATTTTTACAGCTTAATAGCAACGGTTATTGGTTGTACTGTAAAATTTGAAACAATGTTGGCACATGTTTTGGGAAAGTAAAAAAATGTAATGCTCATTAGATTATTGTCAACTAAAAAAAACCATGAATGCCCACTATTGTTTGTTCTTCATGACATCAGTGATCATGGCTCTCCATTTTCTTTCTGTTATCAACTGCCTTGATTAAAACATTGAAAGGGGTTTCTTTTCTTGTTATGTGACTGATCAGACTGTCTTCCTCTCGGCTGCTGTCTCCTTCTGCTTTTACATCCCTCTATTAATTTTATCCATATTTTATGTCTTTTTCCACTTCATGCACTTGCTTTATATGCCCGAAGAATTTTGAATATCTTTTTCTTATGGTTTTAAGTGATGATCTTGTGTATCGTTAGATATCCATTACTGATCTGTTAGTTCACTTTTCTTTCCATGACACTCTGGTTTTCCTTCTGACGTATCACATTTCTGGTGCTTCCAGTCTTTTCTGTAGGTCTTTGGTAAGAGTCCAGCAGTCACGTTCAAAGGAGTATAGACCACACATAGGCTTTTGGGGTACCAACTTTGATGCCAAGCTTCATGTTTCTGTTGGGGAAGACTTCAATTTGGCAATTACTGTGTACTTGGATAGTGAGATTTTTTTCACTTCACTCTTGTGTCACATTTTACACGCCAGAAAAAAACACAGACATCCGAGTGCAGTGCGAGGAGACAATACAAATCTTTGACTCTCTGTGGCAGCTCGACAAGATCAATGTGAGTTTACAAACTTGATTCAGCTCTTTAAAATTGGAAGAATGGTTCCAGCATTGTTTAGTATTGTATATTCACAGTAAGAAAGCTGTAGGGTTAACTCTAGTTCCTCATATAATTTGCAAGCTGCTGGCACAGTGTTAGCAAGTGCTTTCCAAGTCCTTGGTATCACGCTAGTTAGTTTTGTAACTGCTCCACGACTAATGCATTACTCATTTAGGACAGACACATAACTGACACATAACTCATTCATGACTGACACATTACTCATTCAGGACTGACTTATGGCTGACACATAACTCATTCATGACTGACATATGGCTGACACATTACTCTTCATGACTGACACATAACTCATTCATGACTGACATATGGCTGACACATAACTCATTCAAAACTGACATATGGGTTACACTTACTCATTCATGACTGACATATGGCTGACACATAACTCATTCAAAACTGACATATGGGTTACACTTACTCATTAATGACTGACATATAACTCCTTCATGACTGACACATAACTCATTCATGACAGACACATGGTTGACACATAACTCATTCAAAACTGACATATGGCTTACACTTACTCATTCATGACTGACACATAACTCATTCATGGCTGACACATGACTGACACATGGCTGACACATAATTCATTTATGGTTGACACATAGCTCATTAATTACTGACACATGGCTGACACATAACTCATTCATGGCCGATATATGACTGACACATAACTCATTCATGGTTGACACTAATGACTGACACATGGCTGACCCATAACTGATTCATGGCTGATATATGACTGACACTCAGTTGATATATGGCTGATACATGACTGACATAAGACTGAAACATAATTCACACTTGGTTGAAACATGACTGACACATGATCGATATATGAGTGACACATGGCTGTTGGATGGTGTAATCATTTTTATTCTCTACCAATTGCAATGCTCATGTTCTTGTCCCTCATACCCTGGTATTAACAGCTAGACCCCGTGGTGGCCCGACTGCTCTTTGAGTCGGTACCGGTGATTCGTCAGAAGACGCTTGACCTGTACATCAAGAAAAGACTGTACCCATCGCATCTGCCCCTTTACCTCATCCGTGAAGTGGAACAGCAGCTCTCGCCCTGCCTCTTTGTGGAAAAGAAAAACAAGGTGAGTGTTGATCTTTGGAGAAGCTGTACAGGGTATCCTATGTTCCCAAGGAAGGTCCTATACTGTGACACATTCCAAGACTAATGTGTGACAATTTTCGTGTTGCCACTCATGTGAGTGTGGGGATACCTCGGCTGGTTCAGCAAGTATTTGTGTGATGACATGGGGAAGATCAGGCAATGTCAGGCCTTACCAACCCAAGGGATATCTGGCTTTAAAGTGTTAAAATGTTTTAATGGATACTGGCTTCGTTAAATTGTGTAGGCCCTTAGTATTTATGAGGTCTTTGAAAAAGTTGAAATTTAACATATTCAGAAGTCTCTTAACTACAACATGGTACCATTACCTTAAAAGATCTTAAGCCTACTTTTCCCATGCCAGCAAGCGTCTATATAGCACAACAAGAGAATTATGAACCGCTCAGCCACATGTAAAAACATGTAGTGGAAAACGTACACACAACCCCCCCCCCCAAAAAAAAAAAAAAAAATACCCCCCCAAAAAAAAATAAAAAAAATAACAACAAATAAATAAATAAAATAAAATAAAAAAAACTCTCAAAATCATGATGCCTTGCAAACAACAAAACAAAATAAAAAAAATAAGATTTAAAAAAAGAGAAATAGAATCCAAGTCCATACCTGAAATACAGCAAGATAAAAAAAAACATCAAACAACAACAACTTGATTCTTTTCCTTTCAGGATGAGTTCACAGAGCAAGGTGGCTGGCTCATGTTTCACGGGAGGTTTTCAGACGAACCAGCCTTTGTGATGATCCACCGGCCGCACGCACTTGCCCACCGCAGCCACAACCGCAGCCACATGACCACGCAGGAGGACCGCATGCACGTCAACCAGTTGAACCAGCTGAGGCGTCTGCGACACCCGCACATCGTCGCGCTGCTGGCCTACCGCACCAAGCAGATCCCCCAGTTCTACATCCTGCAGAGCTTCGGCAATGACCTGCAGGTACGCACCACGCACTCACCCCACTCATCCGCCTGGGATAGGAGTCCAATAGAAAAAGGGATTAAATTGGCATCCCAAGGTGACGACGACGACAATGATGATGATTATGTTGCTGCATAATTTTTATGTAGAAAATAAGACTCAAAGAGAAAATTTGTGCCCCCAAGAGTTTACCACAGTTTTTTGTGTGTCTCCTTTTTAAAGCACACTGTCAGTTATTGGAGTGGAATGACAGACCATATGTTTGTGTTACTATTCATCATCATCATCATCATCCGGGTGCCGTCTCCTTGCGAAGGTTGGCTGCAATGGCCCTCCATTCACATCTGTCCTGCGCAAGTCGTTGGCACTGCACCAGCGAGTAGCACGTCCATTCTGCGATGTTGTCATTCCATTTCGTTCTGGGGCGTCCCCGGCCTCTGCTGCCCTCCACTTCGACGTTAGAGATCTCTTATCACACTTTCATGACGCATGAGGTGGCCATAATATTGCAGCTTCCTATCTCTAATACACTGCCCTATTTCTCTTCTTATATTCAATTTTTGTAACACTTCGTAGTTGGTCAATTTTTGTCGCCATGATATCTTCCCTATTCTCCTAAATGCATACATTTCGAAAGCTTCTATTTTGTTCATTTGTGCTTTACTAATCGACCATGTCTCTGACCCGTATAACAGGGTGGACCAGACAAACGTTTTGAGTAGTTGAAGCTTTGTCTTCATGCTGATGGAACTTGATGTAAAAGTATTCAGTAGGCTGTTGAAACTGGTTTTTGCAATTCCGATTCTGCGTTTAATGTCTTGGTCTGCTCTATTGTCATCACTGATCAATTGACCTAAGTAAATGAATGTGCTGACCTGTTCCAGCACAGTGTTACCAATGTTGATATTGATCTTTGGTGTTATGTCTTTGCGATTGATAACCATTACTTTTGTCTTCTTAGCGTTCATCGCGAGTCCACAATTCTCACTCTCTTCGTTCACTTTGTCCAAGAGTGCCTGTAGTTGTTCTGGTGTTTCTGCAACTAGGGCTGTATCGTCTACGTATCTGATGTTGTTTATGTTTTGCCCAGAGATGTTCATACCTGGTAGTTCATTGATGTTTCGAAAGATGATTTCTGTGTATAGATTGAATAAGCTAGGGGACATTACGCAGCCTTGTCTGACGCTTCTTTGTATACTTGTCTGATCTGTTACTTTCTCACCAATTCTAAAGCATGATGTCTGTTCCCAGTAGAGGTTCCTGATGATACGTATAACTTTGCCGTCTATGCCGATGCCCTTTAGGCTTTCTATCAATTTGGTATGATGAACTCTATCGAATGCTTTGGCGTAATCAATAAAGCAGACGTATATATGTTTATGCTTCTCCAAGTATTTTTCGCAAACCATCTTGATACACTATTAGCTTAATTAAATTACTAAGTTCTGGTATTTGAGAAGCTAATGGAAGGGTATAAAACTCTTTTGTATTATTTCACTGTATAGACCCAGATCTCTAGAGATTATAAAACAGTAGTAGGGAAAGAGCTTGGCTGGTCCACTTTCTGGCATTCCATTAGTCTCAATATTAGAACAAGAGTTTGGTGCGTCTCGGGGAGGGTTGGGTTATCACTCATCTAAGCGATGGCATGGACAAGTCACTGGGGTAGGGTATTTGGAAGCTGTTACCACATGTGTGAAATTTTCACATGCCAGAAAGAGATATTTACTATTCAGCTTATGTTTCGTAGATTTGTTTTTTAATTGGGAATGGGTTCAGAGTGGATCTATTCCTGAACTTCTCGTTATTAGCAAGATTAAATGATTTCGGTCTTCGTTATTTCAAAACTGAATTAAAGGACGCAAATAGAGAGGAAAACATATTTTCCAACCTCTCTCCATTCCAGCAGTTCTTGTTATTAGCGCTGTCTTTAAAAATGGGGACTACTGTACAATTGTCAGATGTCAGACTTGGGGCCCATTCAGAATACTGCCTATATACTGCTGACAATCGCACAAGTGGCAGAGCGTTTGTCTCCCTATCAGGAAGTTCCTGGTTCAAAGCTATGATCAGTCAAAAATGTATTTGTTCGATTTCATTCCATACTGGTTCGATTGGTGTCAGTATAACGTGAGCAACTGAGAAAAAAGTCCAAGTTCCCCTGCTCTGTCTTGTGGTTAATAGCACATACAATTGTCAAGCGTTAGTGTTGAGACTCGTCCATAATAGAGTCTATATAGCGCTGACGATGGATGCAAAGCAATATGGACCACGCACAGTCACCGCGTACCGCCGGCAAACTGGTACAAATGGTAGAGCATGCCTGGTTCGAACCCATCATCAGTCCAAATGTATTTGTCCAGTTTTGTTCTCTACTGGCTGGGTGGATGTCAGTCTGATATGAGCGGCTGAGACAGTTTAGGTCTCCTCTCATTGTGTCTGTGTGACAGCGCAGAAAGTTGGTCTCGAAACCTGCCACAATAGTGCCTATATATATAGTGCTGACGTCGGACCCAAAGCAACAAACAAAGAAAACCGGGTAATGCACCGTCCAATCATATCACTTTTCATTTTTTCCTAGTAACGTTTAGCTCAAAGCTTTTAAGATATACATATACTACTTAAATGTTCTCCCTTACTTTAAAAATAAGATAAGATAGTGCTTTATTATGCCCTCAAAGCGAAACGTGCAAACGACATGTCCAAGTACTTAGAGCCCGCATAGGCAGCAAATAAATAAAAATTACCTTTGGTATAAAACATCTCTGGTCTTTAGAAATGCAAGACATGTTTATATTTATCTGATATTGAAAGGATTAAGTCATCACACTAACTGACACTATTTTTAGCAACATTCCATTTTTAGCAGAATTATAGCTTTGTAAAAAGGATGGATTGCAAATATTTTGTTCAGTTCTAAAAAATATCAGTTAGTTCATTTTGTGGTAAGATCACTCTCTGGGTTTTAAAATGTTAATACGTGTATTGATATTATATTGATCCAACATTGTTTTTTTTCTCTATATAATATTTATTTATTTTCAGTAATATTTATATGTTTACATAAGCGTAATAAAACTATGTTTGTAAGATACTATATCTATGTTCAATATAACATAGTTAATTATTTGTAATAAATAATACTAGATTTATATGTTTATTATAAATAATATTAGTCTGTTTGTAATGACAGACTATTACTATGCTTATAATAACGTAGTGTCACTAAATTTATAATGAGGCAATATTACTGTGTTAGATTTCCATGGCTCTACTAAGGCAACATTGCTATTCTTATAAAAACAATGTCCCACACTGGCCGGGTTTCCTTCCACCAGGAGGAGCTTCAGAGCCGCCGGGAGAACCAACAGCTCTACGACCAGGCGAGCCTGCTCAGGCTTTTGATCCAGGTCACGTCTGCTGTGGAGTACTGCCATGATCGGCAGGTTATCCACCGAAACCTCACGGCTGCCAGTCTGTCCGCCATTGCAGGCCCTCAGCATAAGACTCTGCTTGGCAGCTTCAAACTGGCCCGCACGCTCAAGCAGGGCTCTGTGTCCACTGTGATCGGTGAGCTTCGGCACAACGCATTATGCTCTGCAAGTTTTGTGTTATACATTTTTTTGTGTTGTTTGCATGAAGCTTTGAGCTATACGTGCTGCAATTATTTGGTTTCCTGGTGGTTGTTTTTTTTTTTCAATTTTGGTTCATTCTCATGTTGTGCTGTTGGTATAATACCAGCAGCATTGGTATCTTCTGGTTACAGCTCACAGCCAGTTTTGTTAGTCTAAGGTGTAATCCTGAAGCACAGATCCTGGAATTGTATCATGTCCTCCCTCAAGGGTTTTATGGGTGCTGGTCTCACAATTCCCAGTGCATCCAATAAACACACATAATTATTGTCTGTGGCAGAGAAGCTCTCTCCTAGTTTTTCTTCTCTCAAGTTCCTAAGGAGGATCCTACAAAGTGACAGCTACTAAGGTTTACATGCTGCAACACTTGCCACAGTGCACGGATGGGAGCACTCTTTTCTCACATAGGGGAAGAACTACAACAGATTGATTTTGCCCGATCAATGGATTGAACTGGGCACCTCCTGATAGGGAGCCCTATACTCTACCACTTGTATATCTTAAACTTATTATTTTCTTCCAACCAGTGAATGTAAATCATACAAATATTATTTTCTTCAAGACCATGATGTAAATCGTGCAATATTTAATTTGTTCCAGCCACTGACTGTAAAAATAGAATTATTATGTTTTCCAGCCACTGACAAAAAATAAAAAAATTATTATGTTTTCCAGCCAGTGACTGTAAATAATAGAATTATTATAATTTCTTTCATTGCATGACTATAATGCTTAGAATTGTTTTTTTTTTCTTGCAGGTAGTAACTGTAAATCACAGAAAATTTTGTTCAGCCAGTAACTAAATTATAGAATCGTGTTTTCTCCCGGCGAGAGATTGTAAATCACAGAATTATTTTTTTTTCCGGTGAGCGACTGTAAATCATAGAATTGTTTTTCTTCTTCCAGCCAGTGACTGTAAATCATAGAATTAGTGCTTTTCTTCCAGCCAGTGACTTTAATCATTTTTTAAAAAGAAAATTTCTTTTTGCAGCTGTTTTGACTGTTAATCAAAGATTTGTTCTCTCTTCCAGCTGATGACTGCAAATCATAGAATATTTATTTGATTCCAGCCAGGGGCTGTAAATTATGATTTACAGTGACTGTAAATGATAGAATTGTCATGTTCCTCCAGCTGATGACTGTAACTATCTGGCGACAAGATGGGCGGCCCCAGAATCTCTTCGCAGTCAAACTTTCTCGAAGGCGTCAGACATTTGGATGTTAGGGGTCATGATCTATGAGGTTCTCACGCACGGTAATCTTCCCTACTCAGATTTGAAAAGTGATGCTGAAGTTGTCATGAAGGTGAGAAAAAGAAAATCTTGTTTCTCAATTGTGAAAAAAATATGTGATTGTCGGTTTTATTTGGTTTGAGAAGCTGGTTAGAAACTATGACTACAACAAACATTAGATAAAAGGTTCCCTCTAAGACAAGATTAAAAAATGTTCACTTCTGTGAAAAAATAGACGAAACAGCTTTTTTATTTAAATTGTATGACAAAACCGAAAATGGGGCTCCGAGAGCATAAAAGATCCATTTTTATCAAAAATTTAATTTAAAAGGCGTCAAGTGAAACAGTGTCCCCTCTAGTCTTGTTTACCATAGATTGAATCTGCTGTAAGGTTGCTTATGTAGTACTACAGCTGATGTGGTCGCCTGTCAAAGAGGGTTTATTTTATGACTGACTAAAGCTTCTGTACTCCACCTAATAGATCAAAACCATAGATGTATATAAATATATATCTATAGTTATATATCTATGATGAAAACTATTCATTAATGAATAAAGAAGAGTTCCACTCCCTTCCAGTGTTGTTTTGACTTGACTGTTGACTTTGACTTAGTTTAATAATGATTTTGGCATGCGTGGCGTATGGCTGAAAAAGTTAGTATGTCACTAATTTTGGCACTGCGGTTCATAGCCACTGTTTCGATGCTTCCAATGATAGTGGTAGTAGATCTAGTAGTCACAGTGAAGGCGAAAAGCCAGAAGTTAGATCTAAATTTAAAAATCTAGATCTAGACCTAGTGAGCCAGTGCCAAGAGAAGTTGGGTTAGAAGTAGATAAAAACGGAGATATAGATGTAGATCTAGACGCAGATCTAGTTGATGAAGAGACCTGAATAACCATACTAGCCAAGTACTCAATCTACTTCTGCATGCTTTTTACATGTATTGAATACATGTAAAAGGCATGCAGAAGTGTAGAAGTAGAATACAGTATTCTATTGTGTTGGCAATAGTCAGAGAGAAAACTCAGGATCATTCTTGACGTTTATGTTCACTTTTTTTGTGGCCTTAATCTGCTACAGCCGGTTTATTATTGGTGTGAGGCTATTAGACCTATACATTGTCTGAAAGCTAAATAAATTGTCTACAACTTTTATTCTTATTGTTTTAGGATAGAAAGCTGACCTTGGCCAACACATGTATGGTACCGAAAACTGCTTCAAATATTTTCACACCCTTTCAGCTTTCAAAAAATGTATAGGTTTTATAGTTGAGAAAAAAATTTGAGGCCCCCCCAGTCCTTTTTACGACCCCTATATAAATTACCAAAAATAACCTAACACCACACATGAAATAATAGTGACACTTGTAGGGTTAAGTTGATTTCAATTTAAAAAAAGTATTGTTCAAGGCATGAATAGTCATAATGGTAAAGTTGAAAAGGAAGAACTAATGATTCTTAGCAAATGCCATTAGAACTTAGTTGTTCCCAAGTAATTTTTAAAAGCGGGTAAAAACATTTGTTTCATGGCCTAGATTAATTATATAATGCAAAACCTGTTCTTGCATGAATGAAAGTATTTTGTTTTGTAAAAACATTACATATTCTATGCCATTTTCTGTTTGAAAATTGTTAATATGTAAATGCCATGAGCTGAGTTTATATGATATGGCGCTATATTGTTATTAATATTATTATCATTCAAAACATGAATTACTTGGAATTGACTTAATTCCTTAATGGGTTTGATAGTAAATGAAAAAAAAAGCAACAAATAACTTAGGCAAACTAAAGAAACGGTGTTGTGCTGTCCAGTTTTTTCCTCAGATGAACGCTGGACAAGTTCCAAGTCTGACACCTGCAGACTGTCTCAGCAGCCGTACTCAGATGGCCGTGCGTGATTGCTGCCAGTACCAACCCACGGATCGGCCGACCGCCTCAGAGCTAAAAGCGCTGTTAGCGGAGGAGCTTGGTAGGTGGATGCTTAGATATCGTAAAGTGCATTGAGCTTGCTGAGAGAAAGTGCTATATAATTGAACTTGATAAATTTTGTTATTATTATTATTATTATTATTATTATTATTATTATTATTATTATTATTATTATTATTATTATTATTATTATTATTATCCTCATTATCATCATCATCATCTTTGTTGTCATCGTCAATCATCATCATCATCATTATCAATATCATCATCATCATCATCATCATGATCACCATCATCATCATTGGCAACAGAAGACACCCTTTGTATCACATAAGCCACTAGAAATGAGACAGGATTTATCATTTTTAACACACCACCATTTTCTGCAAAAATAACATCGGGTTTGCTGCAGCAATATGTTGTCTCACCGAGCTCTTAGACATGCCCTTGCGTCATCAAACGTCCACCTGACGAGGCCTCTGAAGGGCCACATGGGAAATTTTGGTGTTGTAGAAAGAGATGACTTGATTGAAGAAGTGAAAAGCTGATTTCTTACACTTTGCACAGATTTTTACAGACAATATCTGGGCAGAAACGCATAGATTGCCGTGGGAACTGTATTGAAAAACAGCTAAGACATTGATGCATCTTGCATCCAAATCTGATTCAAGTGCAATTACAAAATTATATTAGGACATTTTTAGTGCATCACTTAATATGGAACATCCCTTGTTGATCAGATTTGAAATGTTTATCATAAAGTTTGATGTGGATTCCATCAATAGTGTTAAGCTTAACATTTCTATTGATACTGATGCTAGATCTAGTTTGCTTTGTCATGGATGTATTGAATAACTTGCCAGCCTAGCATTAAATCAAGAAAGCTTAGACTATAGATGATGCGGGTAATAGGTATGTTTGCTTGAGTTCAATTTTATTCTCCTCCATTTGCATATTGATTTTTTCCTACTTCAAAGCCCAAAATTTAATTCTGTAGTGAGTGCAAGACATCCATTTATCAATTTTGTTGCTGTTTTGAAGTTTTTTTTGTATATTGTTTTTGTTTTATGTCTTGTTTTCCCAGCTGATCAAATGAATAAACTGGACCAAGATCGTCCTCCCTATCCTCAAGGAAAACCCTCGACGAAATGCTCAAAAGTAAGTGACATATCTTCATCTAAACATGATGATCTGAAAGAGATATCTGGCCGTCCCATATTTGTACAAGTCATAGAAATAGTGGCGGACCTGCATCCTGCATTGTAGTCTACTCTAATTATTAACCTACATTATGGAAGAGCGATAAGCATCAATAAGTTATATGTTCTACCATAGTTTTTATCAGATACTTCCCTTTGTCTGCCAGCATGACTGTTGTATCAAGATGGCTACTGTAAATTTATTTCACCTGTTTAATTAATTCATTTTATTGTCATCTGAGACAGTTGTCAATTTGTTTATGTCAAAATATAACATAGATTTAATTCTGAGTAACGATATATCCAAAACGACGGTCTACACATATTGAAACGAAAAAAGAAACAGATCTTTAACTGCTTTTAAAAAAAAATGTTGTTGAAAGTGTCTAGCGCCTTGATATATATAGGGTGGATAAAATGGAGATAACACATTCTAATGGTGTTCAATTCTTTGTTCAATTCTTTGTTTCCTGTGTCTACAGGGGTTACCCAGCATTCAAACAGATGGTAAGACACAGAAGGAGGAATTAATAGCTTACTTATCTAACTCTCTCTCTCTCTCTCTCTCTCTCTCTCTCTCTCTCTCTCTGTTTCTCTGTCTCTCTCAGTGCATTTTTTTTGTCTTTCTGTCTGTCTGTCTCTCTCACTTTCTCCCTCTCTAACTCTGTCTGTGCTTTTCTCTTTAACTTTCTCTCCATCTCTCCGCCTTTCTCTGCTCTACACCCACACCATTATGTTCTAAAGTATAATTTATTAATGATTTCTAGTACATTTTTCTCAAACAAAGAAAAATAAAAGCCAGCAAACTATGAATCTTTGTCCACGGAATCTCTCTTTTTTTCATGCATACTAGAAAATGGTTTGCCAGGATTGAGTAAAATACAGGACTTCAAAGCAAAATGAATCGCTACCAGTCCTTGTTAATTTTAAGTCGTCAGAAGAGGGAAACCATCATGCTGTTTTTTTTTCCATTGTTTTACATGTAGAGCAAGCCAAACATTAAATCTTTTACTAACTTGTTTTTTTTTTACCTCCTCATTTTGAAAAAGAAAGATATGAGCTGTCTGATGGCTTATGGTTGATTTATCCTTCAGATCTGAGGAAAACATACAGAGCTTTGCAAGTGAGATTTGTGAGGGACATCACTACAAGCCTCAAACTCTATGAGATGGTTAGTTTGGTTGTAACACTTTTACTGCACTCACAGTTTTCATTGGCCTTTTCTTTTGTGGTTATCCACATAATGGAAGAGATTTGTCACACACACGCACACACTATGCATTAGGCTAATGATGTGTGCTTTAGAAATATCTGAGAGAGAAAAAAATGTCTTTTTGGTCAGGCCAATCATTTATATAGATTTAAAGGGGAAAGAAGTGTGATAAATGAGAAACTTTTCCTCTAGTTGCTTGTTAACCATGCAAGCACAATAATTGCAAACATTTTATGCAGCAAAAAAAAAAAAAAAAAAAAAAAAATGACGACAAGCTTTAAATGGTAATGAAGACAAAATTATAGTTATCTAAAATTCTAACTGAAACCTAGTATTTTTTGTCAACATTTGCATCTGCTTCCCCTTTAAGTTTGTATGTGATATGATTTTGCTATGGTCAATTTTATCTTTCCAGATTCTGTTTCACTACTTTTTATTGATACTAGAATAATCATTTTTGCTATGAAAAATCTCCCTCTGCAACTTTGGTAATGAGAATCCTAATGATACCTTTTAAAAAAAATTAAACATTGTGATTGTTACTGTCCTGATGTAGTAGTTATAAAGCTTTACTATTGCCAGCAGTAACATCATGTTCATCCTTATTGTTATCTTTGTTATCATAAGCTCACTAAAAATGTTGATGTTGTCATAGTTGAACAATTTAAAGTTTGACATATTCATTATAAACTCAGTTTAAAAACCTTAGAATATCTAAACAGAGCACATATTTATCCTGAGCCCTATTGACAAAAACAAACATACGTCATGTTTTGATGTAGAACTATTCAGAGTAAACAGGAATGTTTTTTTTAGGAACTTTTTTAGACTTTTACTCACTTTTCTTTCAGTGCAGCTAACTTAATAGGGGGTCAAACTGGATCAAGTGGTAGTGCGTTGGTCTCCAGATTGGGAGAATCCAGTTTGAATCCCACGATCAGCAGATTTGTTTGTCCGATTTTCTCCCCTGTAACTGGTTGGGTCGGTGTCAGTATAATGTGATCGGCTGAAACAGGAGTCATGGTATCCCCGCCCGTTCTTGTGTGTGGCAGCACATAAAATATGCAGACATTAGTCTTGAGGTCCGTCCACAATATAGCCCATTTAGTGCTGATTTTGAATGTGAAACAAACTCAGCTCAACTCAATGCAGCTAATTTGAGAATATATAGTCCCATAATTAAAATAATAGCAAAGATGACGTTTTGAATTTCATGCATAGCAATTTATATTTGAAGGCTATTATTTGATGACACAGTTAACATTTCTGCATGGCAATGAATTATCGATGCCAGGCATAAATCTATACTTTACAAACTGTGTGTTGCATTACTGCATGCAATATTGGTAAAATATTGCTTCGGTTGAACAAATTAATTTCATTCTTCAAGAACTGAGGGAACAAAGTTTATAATACCGGTAGTCTGTTCCTTTTTCAATAAATACCTATGCTGGTTGATCAAGTGCATTTGCATTTATTAATAACTTACTTCTTACTCTGCCAGAATCAACAATATGTTTTCCGCGAAGACCTCGTACAGACAGTCAGCAACACAATGATGACTAACGTGCATTCAGGTGTCCTCGAGCCGTTAGTGCCACCTACTTTCATCGATGCTTCAGAGTTTTACGCAGGTTGCACATATGTACGTTGAAAAAGAAACAAGGGATGCCCAAATTTGAACTTGTGATCATCAAATTGATTTAAAAACAAATCTGAAATACAGATGAGCTGACATTTCAAATCTAACTTTGTATAAAAGAACAGAAATGGTTTCAGATTGTATCACGCAAAAAGATATATCGAGAATACTTTTTTTAGTAAGTTCATCAAATTTGATGTTTCATTTTTCTGAATGATATGGACATTTCTGGTTATCCTCTTGCATATTTATTAGAATATCCATATAACAGCATGTGCAAGGGAATAGTTATACTTTACAAAGAGCTCAATAAGTTGTAAGTAGCCTGCAAATATCATCTGCAAATGTTTTCTCCGTGCACCATTACTCCATATTGGTTTGTACCAGAGTCCCTGACTCGTGGGTTCACAATCAGCAGCTTCAAAGGGCTGTATAGAGTTGCAATTAGGATGATATATTTGTTTGATCCACAAAAAGAAGACTTTTAGAAGGTACTTTGCTGATGTGTAATAAAAAAATTAGCCTGTGATCGATTAAGCAGTAGAGTGTTGAGACGTCTCAGGATAGACACACACAATTGGTTACAAGTTTATTTGTCATATTTCTTCTCCTACTTGTTATGTGACCAGCTGAGATAGAACTCGTGGTATCCCGTATTGTCTATGTGTGGCAGCATGTAAATTGTTAGTAATGAGACCCGTCCACATTATAACCTTTACAGTGCTGACGCTGGACACTAAGAAGTAAACTGGACAAAAATCAACCTATGATCAAACCAAATCTATTTTGTTTTTGTACTTTGATTGATCTGACTTAAACCTCTCACTCAGAGCTGCCACTTGCCGAAGCTTGGTATGATGGGTAGCCTGTTAACAGTGTGTGCCTCAAAGTTGCTAGGCAACTCACTCGCCAACTACCTTGACCTGGTGCTAAAGTGGACCTTGACGCTGCGAGCCATACACGACAAGCAGTTTGGCCTGGCAGACTTCAGCGCAGAGTCCATGTGGGTGCAGCGCTCCCAAGGAAAGTTCCAGGTGACTACAATTTCCACTCGTCTCTGTTTGATCTTGTTATATACAAGCCTTCAACACCAACTGTTTGAAGTCATTACAGTTTTATTGTTCTCACTCTTATTATTGTTGTTATTATTATTATTATTATTATTATTATTATTATTATTATTTATTATTATGAAGTAGAGAGAGAGAGAGTTCAGGTATAACCACGACATTATATCATGCTGACTCTAATGTTGCAGGTTTACCCAGTTTCCCTTGCTTACTTGTGGCAGAGACAGAGCTTGGCTGACAAACACTGCATTACTGGAAGACCCACAGATCCAGCCGTCATCAACCGGTAAATTTGGCAAGCCTTTAGGTGGTTTTCTCTCAGCCTTTGGTGGTATTAGCCATTTTGTCAAATATTACCTTCTCTGTCAAGTATCAGCCATTTTGTCAAATATTACCTTCACTGTCAAGTATCAGTTATCATGTGAAGTATCAGTCTCTCCATCAAGTATCATCTACTATGACAAGTACAATACCAGCTTTTATTTTTATTAGTCTTTCTGTCAAATAAGAGCCACAATGTCAAGTATTGGACTTTCTGTAAAGTTCCAACCTATCTATCAAAATAATATCAGCCATTACATAAAGTATCAATGTTATTGTTCAATCACGATGCTTTTCTCATTGACTGTATCGATGTTGTTGCTATGTTATTGGGTATTTTACTCACGGTATTTTTCTTTGGGCATTGTACTCTGGGTATTTCTCTATTGGTATTCTACTCGTGGTATTTGTCTTTGGGTGTTCTACTCTGGGTGTTTTACTTTCTGGGTATCCCGCTCTGGGTATTTCTCTCTAGGTATTCTGCTCTGGCTCAAATGCACACCAATATTGGTCTGCGTGTGGCAGTATGTACAGATTTAAGACATTACACTTGTGGTCTGTCAATAATAAAGTATTGGTGCTCACATGAGACGTTAAGAGATCACATTAACTTTTACGCTATCTCTCCATCTCTCTCTCGCTCTCGCTCTCTCTCGCTCTCTCTCTCTCTCTCTCTCTCTCTCTCTCTCTCTCTCTTTCCATCTCTCTTTCTCTCTCTCTCTCTCTCTCTCTCTCTATCTCTATCTCTCTCTCTCTCTCTCTCTCTCTCTCTCTCTCTCTCTCTCCCCTCTTCTTCAGCTTCAATCCTATCAACAAATCTTAGTGTGACAGCATGAGAGAGAGCTGGTCTAAGCAAGCTTTCCCTGTCTGGGCAGGTGTGCCCCTGAGCTCCTGAATGAGGGCCTGGTGTGTGAGGAGACCTCCATGTTTGCCCTGGGCTGCCTCATCTGGCAGCTCCTCCACGCTTTCTTCCAGCAGGAGTTCACGCCGGCCCAGGCACATGAGCCGCAAGCAGCAGCAGCCCAACCGCCGGAGCACACAAACATTCAGGTGGGAAAGGTGGCTCTGGCATCAATAGACACGTTTTTTTTTAATGAATACATGTGTATATTCTCTTCCATGATGTTGGCGGAAATATATCAATTGGCATGGGAAATATTGACCTATTATATTGAAAAGAGAAATGAAAGTTAGGTTTATATTTTGCACAGATTTGAGTCAGGTTGAAAGAAAACGTTTGTGACGTGTTTTGCTTTACTTTTGGAAACCACGTTTCTTCTCTTGATTTTCTAAATCGCAGCAACGAAAAGTGAGCGAAACGAGTTACTGGCCCTGACAGGTCCAGAGTGGACTTAGACTCATATTCATTGGATGAGTTGAAGCCAATTTCGAGATGAATGTAATGAAAAAAAAGTGAAGAAGAAACATGTAGTTTCTACAGAATCCTTCAGTTGACTTGGATATGACCAGTGTAATTTCTTAGTGTCATATGTTGTTTGTAGCAGTGATGCTAATTCTCCATCCATTTATGGATTTTTAGAAGAAAAGTAAAGTTTTTTGGTGAGAGTTCAGTAAAGGTCTGTCAAAGTGTTATCTGTGCTATGCATTTAAACCCAAGAGCTTCAGTAAAAAAGTCATGATTCAGTTGGTCTCAAAATTGTAATTCGGTAATTTGAAAAAAGTGATGTTCATTAGATGAAGTTGGTCCCTGTTCATGGCAATAGCTGAATGTTTATAATTTGCGAAGACTTGGACACACTATCTTATCAACATCAACAAAATGAAGATTACCAGAAATCCTTTGTAGAAACACAATAGTTTAACTTTATTGATAAACACTCTGATGGTTAAAAATGCAACTCAAGAAAGTCCAGATCTAAATCAGTACTTGAGAATTATCTAGATCTCTAATGGGTCTTAATAACAATGCTCACTATGCCAAGATATTACAGCACGATCAGAAGCATTAACACTTCTGTCTCTCTAAAAAAAAAACCAACATCAATCAATCCTCTGGCACTCTACCGCCCTTTGTTCTTATATACACAAAGCACATATCTACTCTAGAAAACTCCGAGAATGGTCTGAAATCCTAGATTACATAATTATTATATAACACTAGACCTACACGCCCATCGCACAACCCAAGGCCTGTGCCTTGTATGCGCACTATTTAAAGGAATTTCCAAAATGTGCATAGGCAAAAGCTATTATATTGAGTCGGAAGATGTGTAGATCCATACAAAAAGGTGCCAGCACAAGAGCGTATCAAATCGCCACAACATGTGTGCAGCGTGATGAGAAAAGGCTAATTAAACTTTGAGTAATTTCTAGTACTTTCTTCAAGCCAGTCGCAGTCGATTTGGTGAAAACTACTATGTAGTAGATACATCCAAGCATTGTCACAAAGAAGAATTTGCATGGATCAACCCTGACACGCCAGTACTTTGCCTTACTGCACAATGGAAACAAATTGTCTTAAGTAACACTATAGGCCCTGACTGGGCTAGAGGTTTTTGCATCTACTCCTTCCATTATTATTATTTTGCATATGTAAGAAAACAACCTTTATCTACTCAATATTATTTTTTTTTTTCATGTAAGAAGACAGACAACCTTTATCTACCCTTACCACTCTTTAAAAAAATCCATTGTAAGAAGGCAAAATTTCTCTACTCCTACGATTATTTTTTATATCAATGGCAAGAAGGCAACCTTTATCTATTCCTAATGCTTATTTTTTCGTTGATATTATGGAGATAACCTTTATGAATTATTTGCCCATATGGACTTGTGCTAGTCCCAAGCTAACATTGCTGTGTTGCGCACAGTTCTGTTCCAGGTTCGCGGCCTGCCCGCCGAGGCTTGTCGAGTTGCTGTGCTCCTGTGTGGCTCTCATCCCACAAACACGCCCTAAGTGGTCAGAGATCGTCATCAAATTGAAAAGGTCTTTCATTTTTGTTTGTTCTTGACATTAACGTAAGAATTTTACATTTGGAAGTTAAATGAAGGCTTACTTGACTTTTAAGTGTGGCGCGTCCCACTTCTTCGACTTTGACACTTTAGTGGCTGTCTCAAACCTGGATGTGAGCTCTCTGTCCGTCTTGTGACATTTCTGTCATCTTGGTCAGTTATAGTGACAGGAAGAAAGAAAAGAGATGCAGACATGAAGATCAGAGGACAAAGACAGTGGCAGACATTTTATTAAAATTACTGTGTCACTTAATCAATTTAAAAATATTTGTTATTTAACATGTCTTTTTATACCTCAATTCTCCCCCTTTACCCCTTCTTTATAGTGCTGCTACAATAAACATTTCTACAGCTATTTCTATCATTTGCTCTTCTTTAAATTTTCCATCTAATGCAATGTGTCAAAGACTCCAATATTCTTATAAGCAACAACATGCTCTAATACAACTGTATGTACAATAGTATTATAGAGTGCAAGTTGATTTTAACTTGACTAGGATCAGGATCAGGAGGTGCCTAGAGCTCAGAACTTCCAGCTCAGCAAGCAGCTGCCCAACACAAGAAAAACAAACCAAAGATTGCAGTTCTCCGGATAGCAAGCTGGAATGTTAAGAACGGTGAGAACTGGGCTGACCGATGAGCTCTACGTTACCGGTGATATTAGAAAAATGCAGTCATTGATCTACAACTACAACGGCTCAACATTGACATGGCGGCCCGACAAGAGACGCGGCTCTCCGAAACTGGATTGTTGAGAGAACAGCACTTCTCCTTTTTCTGGTCAGGAACAGGCAGACTGAAGCATGGTGTTGGTTTGCCCTAAGAAACTCTCTAATCTATATGATTGAGCCTCCTTCCAATAGCACAGAGAGAATCCAAGCACACAAGGTCCTGTCAAACTTATGTCAGTCTACAACCCAACAATGCAGGCCTCAGCTCAAAGTAAGGAACAATGCTACGAGTCAGTGGACCTCACCCTGAGCCGACTCCCACCAACAGAGCAAACGGTCCTCTTGATAGACTGTGAGTCTTGGCCATCTGTATTGGCTCATCCTGGAATTAAAAATATGAATGAGGACGGCCAGAGACTGTTAGAACTGTGCTGCTTCCACAAACTCTGTCTGATCAAATACATTCTTTGGTAATGTGAATTGTCACACAGTCTCCTGAAGACACCTAAGGTCAAGATACTGGCATCAGATGGACATGATAATCACAGGAAGGGATAACTTAAACAGTGTTTGCAATACACATACCATAGCACAGATTGCGACACTGACCATTCTTTGGTTGCGTTGAAAATAAAAATAATTCCAAAGAAACTTCATCACTCTAAAACGAAGCCCCAGCCAAGAATCAACATAGCCAAGACAGCCTTTCCCGATAAAGATCCTTGAATTCAACATAAAACATGGTGAGGTTGTAGGCACGCTCAAAGCCTGGCGAGGCTAGTGCAGAATGCACATGGAATTTACTACAGAATACCATCTACAATGCTGCCATCACAACATGTGGAAAGAGAGAGCATAAAAACGCTGACTGGTTTGAAGCTAACCTCATGGAGATGGAGCCAGTGATCGATGTCATCGCAGTGCACTGCCCTGCTACAAACCAGACCCAAGTCAGAAGAACCTGCAAGCCCCAAAAGATGCTCGTAGGAAAGCACTTAGTACCGCGCGTCGCTGTGCTACTGACTATTGGCTTAAACTGTGAGATAGCATCCTAAACGCAGAAACCACTGGAAATGTAAGGGCCATGTATGAGAGCATTAAACAAGTAACTGGCAAAGCAACAAAGAAAATGTCACCCTTGAAGACCAAGTCAGGAGAAGTAACTACAGACAAAATCAAGCAAATGAAGAGTGGGTGGAGCATAACTTGGAACTTTACTCCAAAGAAAAGCATTAGATGGAATTGACGCACTTCTAGTAGTGGAGGAAGTTGACTCAGAGCCCACTACCAAGGGGCATTGAAAAACAATGGATGCTGTAGCCAACTATAAGGCCCCTGGTGGAGATGGAATTCTGCATAATGTCATCAAAAGTGGCAAACCAGCCCTACCACAGCCGCTCCACTCCCTTCTATGCCACTGCAGGGGTAAAGACAAGGTGCCTAAGAGATGCGAGACGCCAAGATCATCGCGCCTACTGCAGGTCCAAGCAGGACACATATACCCAGAGTCTCAGTGCGGCTTCAGGGCTGAAAGATCAACCATAGACATGGTCTTCTCTGTGCGTCAGCTACAGGAGAAATGTACAGAACAGCTGCAAATGCCCCTCTATATGGCATTCATAGACCAGACAAAAGCTTTTCTCCTTGACTAAAAATGCTTTCCATCTCCACACCAGAACGGATGGCAGACTGTTTGTCCTTGCAAGACTGAGAGCCAAAACAAAGATTAGACGCGTCCTGCTAAGAGAATTGCTGTTTGCAGATGATGCCGCAGTGAGCTCACACACCGAGGAATGCCTGCAACGACTGATGGACACCTTCTCTCATGCCTGCAAACAGTTCGGACTGACCATCAGCATAAAGAAGACAAACGTGATGGGTCAGAACACTCCCTCTCCACCTGCCATCACTGTTGAAAATGAGGTGCTGAAAAACACCAATGAATTTACCTATCTGGGATCCACCATCACCAGCAACCGTAAGTCTCTTCATGGCAACATCGACTGACACATAGCCAAATATGCCGCATTTCACAATGCAGAGTATGGAGCAAAACCCAACTTACAGAGCACACGGAAAAAGCTTCCACACTCGCTGCCTGCATAAAATACTTGGCATTTCGTGGCAGGATAAAGCACCCAACACTACAGTTCTGCAGAAGACTAGCTCCATAAGCACACACCTGTTAGCGCCACCTGCAGTGGCTTGGTCATGTCCACAGAATGAGCGATGCAAGACTGCCAAAACAAATCATGTATGGTGGACGTGCCGGTGGTAGTCGTCCAACTAGCTGACCAGTTCTTCACTACAAATATGAATGCAAGCACGGCATGAAAGCGGCAGCAATCGGTGCAGACTCATGGGAAAGCATTGCAGGAGACAGAAGTTAGTGAGGCAAGCTCTGGGCCATGGAGTCAAAACTGTTGAGACAATCCAACACATGGATGAAAGGAGGGCCAAAAGGAGAGAAAAGCAGACCAGTCCTCCCCAACAAAAATCAAAGACTAACTACTGTGGATGTGATTGCCATGCAAGAATTGGACTACTCAGCCAATGTCGTCGCTGCTCCAGCCGGACCTGACCTTTACTATCAACAGGGGGCTACCCTTCGTCTCCTGAAATGGAAGGATGACCACTACTACTACTTCTACTAATACTACTGCTGCTACTACTACTAATACTACTGCTGCTGCTACTACTACTACTACTGCTGCTGCTGCTGCTGCTGCTGCTACTACTACTACTACTACTACCACTGCTTTTAAAGCCTCTATAGTTGTTGGCCTGCTTCTCTGTATCATAATTCTATTATTTATTCTGGCTAACATGAATACTTCGGGATCCTATAGAGAAACTAGTTTGTTCACGTTCTGTAATAAAAACCTGGACAGGTCTAACTCAGCAAAGTACGATTTCTCAGTCAAGGCAAGCCGTGTGTAAAAACCCTATAAAAAGGAGCTTTCATTTTTGTGAAAGCCGATGGCAGAGTGGTTAAGCACACTGGTCTTCGCCTTGGCAAGGCGATGGGTGCCAAGTAGAAGGTGCGGGTTCGATCCCCGTCCATGTCATTTGTGTAAAAATGTGTCTTTGTCTACTTGTCTTATCTGTTGGTCTCAGCTATTCTAACCTACTACTACTACTACTACTACTACTACTACTACTACTACTACTACTACTACTACTACTACTACTACTACTACTACTACTACTACTACTACTACTACTACTACTACTGCGACTACGACTACTACTACTACTACTACTACTACTACTTGTTAGGACATAACTCAGTGGTGAATATACAAATGAGCAAACAAACACATTGACTGCATTAAAAAAAAAGGTTTATTAATTAGAATAGAATGATATTAAAGTGCATTTTAAATACGAAAAATACTTCTACTATAACATCTATTACAAATACAACATAAACGTTAACGTACCTAACATTACATACCGCACAAGAACAGGACCCGACCAAAAGTGCCGAGATCCCAAATCTCTTCTCTATTTAAAGGTAACATTCGAACTTTCTAGAAACCGCATTACTGACAAAAGCTCATAATGAACACAGATCATGAATACACAAAAAACCAACAAACACAGAACCGGTTCAAAGACACGCACAATGACATTTACAAAACACTATTCAAAATATAACACATGAAAAGCTATCCTAACATTACCCCCTTCCCCAGTTAAAATCAACAATTTTAACGGTACAAATAAATGTATCAATTGAATTATATATAACAACTGCCCTCTCTCAGATGACCAATTCTGGAAGAAATATACAAAAGAACAAATGGGAAAATATGTCAAATCGTACGAGACACAAGTTTATTTTATTTGCATTCATATGAGAGGAGAAAAAAAAACGTAGAAAGTTCTATGCATTGAAAATGTCATGATTAGAGAATATAATGTTCCAACTTGCACCAAGTGTCTCTCCTGAGGAAGAAATCAAACTCATTAATTAGCAATGCCTGATAAGGTAACATTGTTGAAATGCATTATTCATAAGACAAGAATTGTACAATCATTCACAGGAAACGATTTTCATAATTATACACAAGACAAGACCAAGATCACCATGGAACTCATAAATAATTTTTCTGATTACGAAATAGACCATAGGAAATACCAATCAATTCAAACTCGATTCAGTTTAAATTTCGTACACAAATTCCATATTCTTCATTACAACTTCAACACTTCAAAAACATAGAATTCCAACACCG
Organism: Elysia chlorotica; assembly: GCA_003991915.1. Classification (NCBI taxonomy): domain Eukaryota; kingdom Metazoa; phylum Mollusca; class Gastropoda; family Plakobranchidae; genus Elysia; species Elysia chlorotica. Next base: position 199,088 of record RQTK01000766.1, on the reverse strand, counting down.
AATTCCATCTCGGCAAAAAAAGTATATTCCATCCGAAAATGCAATATGAAAGTTGGACACTTCATCATCATCAACACTTTTCGCAAGACAATTATATCCAAATTGTAAAAGTTGAAAAGAAACGAAAGCTCATTAAGAACTAATAGATAACAAAATAATGCAGGACGCACTCCTTCGTCCTCATGATTACAACTTTAATAATGGCATATGACGAAAAAAAGAAAAGAGTGACATACTCTCAATAAACTATTTACACAAGTTGTTATATAATATATAACTGTACATGAGTAAGAAATTTCATGATCACAGAGACAAAATGTTATCTAATTATAGAAACGAACTTTGAAGAAGAACGGTTAGACGCTCCCACTGAAGGTTACAAATAGCTGAATCAGCATAGCCTAGAAAGAACATCCGCATGGTAGTTATGATTACCGGGAATTGCTTCAATCGAAAAGGAAAACTCTTGTAAAGCGAGAGCCCACCTTAATAAACGAGCGTTCTTTGCTGGCCGAGTTTTCAAAAATAGAAGAGGTCTGTGATCCGTTTGAAGCACAAAATGTTTCAAAGCCAGAAATTTATAAAAATGTGTAAGTGTAAACACTATGGCTAGACATTCGCGTTCAATTGCAGAATATCTAGTCCACCACGAGAAACCCCTCCAACCAGCTCAAAAACAAGCCTCAAACGACCTTTCAAAGGCACAACAATTCAAATTCAACTGGTCACCTCAAAATAAAAGACCAACGACCTCCATAAAACACCAATAAGAACCGAGCTCGTAACTCAAAATTCAGACCACAGCAACCTTTAAAACTGACTTTCAAAGGTGCAAAAAAATCAACCAAATCGAAATCGCAAAACTATACTATAAGCAATAGTATCCACATTAAACACGTAACAACAATAAAATGCACTTACTTCGAATCCTGTTTCAGTTGGAGAAAAAAAATAAACTTACTCAGGCGTGAAGACTCACTGTTCACTATCGAGGTGATACTAGCACAAAATAACACACAACATCGTAGGCACCTATTAGACTCGACAAAGACAAAAATCACGTTAGAACATGGTCGTAAAAATAGAAAAATAATCAAATTTTCATGAGTCAATATTCTTTTACTTATTAATTTCTTCTATTTAGTTTTTAGTATTCAAATAAAATTTACCTTTTTTTAGTGTCCCCTCCAGTTATGTTAGGGCATAGCTCAGTGGTGAATATACAAATGAGCAAACAAACACATTGACTGCATTAAAAAAAAGGTTTATTAATTAGAATAGAATGATATTAAAGTGCATTTTAAATACGAAAAATACTTCTACTATAACTTCTATTACAAATACAACATAAACGTTAACGTACCTAACATTACATACCGCACAAGAACAGGACCCGACCAAAAGTGCCGAGATCCCAAATCTCTTCTCTATTTAAAGGTAACATTCGAACTTTCTAGAAACCGCATTACTGACAAAAGCTCATAATGAACACAGATCATGAATACACAAAAAACCAACAAACACAGAACCGGTTCAAAGACACGCACAATGACATTTACAAAACACTATTCAAAATATAACACATGAAAAGCTATCCTAACACTTTTTTTTATTTTTATTATTATTACTACTGCTACTACTGCTACTGCTACTACTACTACTACTACTACTACTACTACTACTACTACTACTACTACTACTACTACTACTACTACTACTACTACTACTACTACTACTACTACTACTACTACTATCAGAGATGTTTTGATAAGAGCTTACATTGTTCTAACATATTGAAAAACATCTATAGCCTTTGCTGAATAAGAAAAAAGATGAGTTGTCTCTCTGTCCCCAGCATCATCAAGCAGCTGAGGGAGAGTGACGTCCCTGCACATGTTGCCAACCCCTCTGTCCCCAGTGGATCAAGCATCATGCACGGGTGGGAACAGTCTCTGACTGGCCTAGCGCTAGCAAACCCTTGGGATGGCTCGCAGACGAGCACAGGCACGGATTCAAGCGACCCACCACACAGAGCGGCTGCCGCATGGAGACAGGCTTCCCTCGGCTCACTGTCAGTCGCAAACCAGTCGGAGCACGGAAGCGACACTAGCACAGAGAGCTCATTGGACGCAGAAAGGAATCTGTATGGTAGAAACTTTACGGTTGGCTATATAACCTCTGGTGATCTCAATAACACGCCAGTAGGGTCTGGCTATGTGCCATGTTTGCCCAAGATACAAGAGAACGAATCTCTCTCTGACGACTTAGGTTTGATTCTCAGTGAAAAGAGAAAGAAGAGATTTTGGTCAAAGAAACTAACAGGGTTGAAGCGGCCAGGGGGCAAACCTGCACCGAAGCTCATGGATTCACAAATAGAGGAGACTTTGTCTGATGGAAGCGACTTTGCAACATATGTCAGTGGCAGAATGTCAAAGCGCTATATTGAATATTCTGGTTCTGGGCCTATAGGGACTTGGGAGAAAACTTTAGATAAACTGTATGAAGATTATTATGAACTGCCTCCTCCTCGCCCTATATCAAAACTTCCCCAAACTTCCCAAAATTATCTGCGTCACCCGACTTCAACTCAAAGCTCTGACCCTGAAAACCCCCCACCCCCTATTCCTCCTCGTTTGCGTAAGCCTTCTGAATTTGAGGGCTATTTGACCAGTAAAGAGCTGCATAAGCAAAGAAGTAAAGAGGACGTTTATAAAACACCTGACCAGTTTTCCAGTGAAACTGATTCTGACATATATGCTTTTTCAGACAGCAAGATTGTACGTTTGAGAAGACGCCACACAAAAGATCCACTTCCCTCTCTCCCGGCAGAGGGCCAGGGGCCTCGTAGTTCTCACGTCGTAAGCAGCACTTTGCCAACTGAAAGCAGAAATGCGAGCAGCACTGTGGAATATACTAGCAGACCAGCGGAACCGCCCTATTCCTTTCTTCCTATTGGGCAAACTTCCGATGAGGAACCTGAAAAACTGTATGCTTCCATAGCCTCGCTGCCCTGCAAGGCAGATTTGGGCACACCTTACACCAGCATTGTGTCCAGTGGTGAGCATACACAGCCCCAAGACACGTCGGACAGGGTCGCGCTGGGGCATTGCACTGATGGAGAAGATAGTCATATTGAGGACTGTCCTAGCCCCCTGTCATTGCAGTCACACCCTGAACCCTACAGTTTGGCCAATGTGCTCACCGATGTGGGCTCTCTGTCACTGTCTACCGACCCCAACCCCACCGAGGCTGCAGATACTGCAGAAGCCAGTGAAGCGCTGCCAGATGAAATGGATATTTTATATATCAGTGATCTCAATTTTCTCTGAATTTACGAATTTTCAGTGGAAAAAAAAATGAACCAGTTAAAGAGCTCTTGACTGCAATGAGATGAGTCCAGCTAAACATCGTTGTCTTCTGTAAGAGGGCTGTATCATAGAAGCAGCAGTATTCAACAGGATGAAAATGTTTTTGTGAGAGTTTTAATCACTCAAAGTCTCAGTAGTGGGCTCCCTGTCTCTCTCTTCCCTCTCTCTCTCTCACTCCACAAATGAACTACCCGGTCAACAACGTTTTTATATGAAAAAATGACCCATTTTACCAACCAAGCAGCAATAATGTGTCCTACTATTCCACATGTTCTCTGTAGTTGCAACGCATCTTTCTACATTATCACAAACGATTTTGTCATATGATGCTTCATTGAACAAGATAGGACCCACCTCAAGACCATTTTACCTATTCATTGTGCCATTACATGAATTGTAGGCGTATATTTTGGAAATTACCAGAGTTGTAACCATGCCATTAAAAGAAATGTACTTCTGAGAAAGTTTTGTACTCTAAATAATGTTTTTGTTAGAAATTCTAATTATGTAATTTCCAAATACTGGAGCTATGCTTATATTTAAGATAGTGTTGTTATCGTTATATACCTGCGATTTGTAAGTTTGTTTGTGTAAAAGTGTTTTACAGTGATATACCCATATAATCTATAAATTTAAGTACAATAGATGTGTACAAGTGTGTAAAAGAAATGTGCAATAGATGTGTGCAAGTGTGTAAGAGAAATGTGCAATATATGTGTAAAAGTGTGTAAGAGAAATTTGCAATAGATGTGTCCAATCACTCACTCACTCACTCACTATCCTGTGTTTATTTGTCATCTGCTGCGGGTGTCCCAGGTACTGGGGTAGGCAGCAGGCGGCCAGCATTTTTGACTCCTAATCTCCATTCCGTCCTGTTATGTGGGTCAGTCCGGTCAAGGTTCCAAGACCTCCGGTCACTCCTGACGCATTCAGACCAGGTCTTTCTGGGTCTCCCTCGTCCTCTAACGCATGGCACAGAAAAGCTCAAGGTGTCGTTGATGCACGAAGTTGCACGTGTCACATGTCCAAACCATCTTAAGCGTCTGGTACGCACGGCCTCAGTCACCTCCTGTATTCCAAGCCTATCAAGCAGCGACTCAATTGGGATCTCGTCGTCTGGCTTGACGCCACAAAACCAACGGATCATGGCCCTGTCATTTCGTCGAAGCCGCTGTAGGTCTGGGGCTGCAGGTGCCCAGGTTTCACTGCCATGCAGAAGAGCTGATCGGATACAGGTGTTGAAAATTTTCCCGCGTGTCTTGAGGGTTACATGCTTGGAAGTCAGAAGTGGAAGAAGCTTCTTGAACTTCCCCCAGGCAGTGCAGCATCTGGTGATGATCGCCAACTCGCAGCCGCCTCCAGCACACAGCATGTCGCCAAGATAGCAGAAGCTGGCCTCCACGTCCAGCATAGCACCATCGACATCCACTTGGGTGAATGGTCTACCATCGATTGGCCTAGCCCGGCCGTTGCATCTGGGGCACACGTACAATGGATTGTCGGTTAGTCGTCCTATGATGCCGCTGCAGTTCTTGTGTACCCAGAGTCTGCACTGGGAACACTGAATGGAGTTGACCCCAACCCCACTCCGGCAGACTGCACATGGGTGCGCTCCAGTGTCTCTGAGAAGATCCAGCCCTGGGCCTGTTACCATGAATTTCGTCTTCCTCATGTTCACCCTCAGGCCCTTGCTTTCCATCCCTTCCTTCCATGCCTTTAGCTTAGTGATGCATTCTTCCAGTGAGTCCGCGATCACCGCAAGGTCATAGATGTACAATATGTGAAATAAATGTTGTGTTAGAATGCGTTAGAGAGATATAGTAATACTAAGAGACATTTACTTCATGTGTATAGTCAGATGTACGAATATTTATATTCATTGTCTACCATTTTAATTTTTATTGTTTTCTTGAAATGCCATATGGAGCTTTTTTGTGTATCTAAAATCTAAAATTGGAAGAATCGTCGAAGTCCTCCTCTGAGCACATACCACTACAATGTAAATCTTGTGCCTACATAGATAAACATGAAGGCCTGCAGACTGTGGATTATTGTTGTAGTGGAGAACTTAAATCTTAGCTCTCACCTGGGATGTTTGCTTCCAGCTCTCACAGGTGGAACTTGGATGTATATTTTAGGGATACTAAGAACTGGTGTAGTTGAAATGTGTGAAAAAAAAAAGATGATTTGATCATATCACACGATGATTGTAATAGGGATGAGGGTATTGAATGTGAGTGCATTTACCCTATCTGAGGTAGAGCAGAATTGAAAAAATATTTCGGGAAACAGATCTGGGAACATTGTAGAAAACCAAATCTGGTAACATTGACATAGCTTTATTTCTATGTTAATAAAGAGCTTTCACCCCTTAAATATAGCCCAATTTAATCCAAAATAAAACTTAAATGTTTTCTGTTAATTTTACCTCTCCTTGTATGTCAGGGGCAATTATGTTGTCATATAGAACAGCCTAGATAAATTTGAATATTATCTTTATTATTATTACATGTTCTTCTTCTTCTTCTTCTTCTTCTTCTTCTTCTTCTTCTTCTTCTTCTTCTTCTTCTTCTTCTTCTTCTTCTTCTTCTTCTTCTTCTTCT
>RQTK01000766.1:174621-192194 GCA_003991915.1 Elysia chlorotica | reverse complement strand
AGAAGAAGAAGAAGAAGAAGAAGAATAAGAAGAAGAAGAAGAAGAAGAAGAAGAAGAAGAAGAAGAAGAAGAAGAAGAAATATATATTTTAAAAAAAGTAAAATAGATAAATAAACTATGATCATGAAATATCTAAATGTACAATAAAAGCAACATTAGTGGAGAAATCACGCACAGACCCAAAAAGTTAGTCAAATAATACAGATTAGTCGTTAACGGAAAGACAGAGCTAGAGATAAGAGAGAAGAGTGTGTGTGGTGAGATGTTACATATCCAACTTATCAATAGGAGATACAACTCTAGAACAAATAATAAATTATAATCAAATTATTTCACAATAACTGGTCTAGATCTAAAACAACCTAGATATAAAACGAACTTGTTAAAAGTAAGATTATAATCAATTAAAAAATGTTATGGCGTAGCGGATTTTTTTTTATAGCGCGTAGCATAGTTGGTAAGTTCCACGTTTATAGTTACACACGGGGTGGTAGAAACAAGAAGGGGGCTATGGTACACAATCAACTAAGCCATAACAATTTTAATTTATTATCTTAAAATAACTTATCCTCTACTGCTACTGCAAATAAAATTAAAAAAAAACAAACAATATATGGTTGGCATTTGTTAGCATTTTCAGGAGATGATATAAAAAAAAACTACTGTGCGTGGATGTATACTATTATAGGTGGAATTTTTTTACCTAGCGAGTTGAGAGCAAAACAATTGCATTAAGAACATTTAATGTCGTTTAGAGCTGGCGTTTCTCTGTTTCCCTGTTAGAAAAAATCTAGACTTTTTTTAAATGCAGAATCATGTATCCAAGCATTCTATGGCCATTCAAGTTAGTGTGGACGTCAAAACTTAAAACCAACTCAACAACACCAAGAACCTTCTATCTTTCTATCTCTCAATCCTTCTATTTACCTTTTATCTTTATCCATAATCTATCTCTTTATTCACCTATACATGTATCTCTGTATCCATCTATCTATCTATCTCTTTTTCTATCTATCTGTCTATCTATTTATCGATGTACCTAATATCTGTTTATCTATACATCTATCTATCAATCTTTTAATCCACTTATCTATCTAAATCTGTATCCATGTATCTATATATCTCTTTATCCATCTATCTGTCTATTCTTTATCCATCTATCTACCTAACTCTTTTTGCATCTATCTACCTATCTATATATCCATTTACCTGTCTATGCATCTTTCTACCTATTTATCTATCCACCTATCTCTCTTTTTTTATTCATTTATCTATATATCTCTCTATCCATCTATCTACGTATCTATTTATCCATTTAGCCATCTGTCTTTTTATCCATATATCTACTTATCTCTTTATTCACCTATCTACGTCACTCTTTATACATCTATCTATCTATCTATCTATCTATCTATCTATCTATCTATCTATCTATCTATCTATCTATCTATCTATCTATCTATCTATCTATCTATCTATCTACCTACACTGAAAGGATACACACTGTCTGTCTTTACCTGTCATTCTCTGTCTCTGTTTGGTTACGTCTGTCTCTCTCCCTTCTTTTCTCTTTTCACTCATCCATTTCTATTTTCTACAGTTCTACACCCTCAGCAGCTATCATTTACCCCCCCCCCCCCCCCCCCCCCCCCAACACAGCAGACACGTCGGACTCATACAAGTAGCCGCCAAGATGACTCTCCTCTCTCCAGACAAATCCTCCTAACCCATCAAAAAATGCTTTCCATCCTGATTTGTGAGCGGAGCACTCTAGGTCCCCCTCATGTTGATTTCAGTTTTGCCATGATTTCTGATTTAAAAATTTCACATCCCAGTTCGTTAAAATCAGCAGTACCTTTTGCATTGGATAATTACGGGGTTTTTTTTTTCGCATTTTAAAAAGACAGTTTTTATTTTCTTATCATTATTGAGTAAACATATTTTGGACCTGTTCTGACGGTACAGCGAATCGGTGATGTTGCCAAATTTTGTCGGAGAAAGAACCTGTGCCGGTAAGCTACTTTCGTCCATTTGAAATTGAATGTATGTACTGTTTCATGAAACGGTCAGAGAGAGAGAGAGAGAGAGAGAGAGAGAGAGAGAGATAGAATGAGAGAGATAGAAAGAGAGAGAGAGAAATAGATATCATGATAAATAGATAGATAGATAGATAGATTGATAGATTGATAGATAGATAGATAGATTGATAGATAGATAGATAGATAGATAGATATTCTATAGGTAGATAGATATAGAGAAATAGATTAATATGGTGATTAATAAATAGCCTAGATAGTTTTTAAAGGTTTTGAAAGAATTATCCTAAGACATCTACTAATTACTATCAGACGGTGGACACCAATTAGATTTAGACCCTATGTACATGTTAGCAAATTCAATTTATTAGTGGACAGATTATTAGCTTTAAAGATTAACACCTGCACTATTCTCTGGATCTTAACTGCTCTTACCATAAAACTAAAATAGCGGGTAAAAAAAGTTAAACTGCGCCTACCTTAAATAATTATGATCTTTATAAGAGTCCACTGTTGAAAAATATTATTGTCTAGAAGTAACCAGAACACCAACCAACCGACCGTCACAATAAATAATTAAAATGTGCACCATCAGGCTCACTTGTATGTATGGGAGCTTGTAGATGTTTGTGTGTGTTTGTGTGTCTGTGTGTGTGTAGAAAGGGGAAAAGTGAGTGAATGGAGGTCAAAGAAAAAGTTCACGTTTTTCTATCGACGTAGGCTACGTGTGCAAATGTTTGTTTCTATAGAGGTTTTTTTCCCTTCATATTAATGAAATGTTTTCTTTTTCTCCAAATTATATGTAGGCCTATCGATTTTAGTTTCTCCAAAAATGTCCATCGATTTTATGTTCAGTTTATTATAAATACTAGCTGGGAACCCACGAATTTTGGGGACTGTGGGATGGACAAAGCTAAAGTATTACAGCTAAATACAAACTTTGCTGAACTTAAAATGGTGTATCTTCAGGTTCTATAACTTTAGGAACTTAATGTGTTTGCTTGAAGAGGTTGCATCAAATTAAAGTAGGTTCAATGATTTATAATCAGAATTAATAAATAAACGAGCGTTCTAAGAAAACGGTGCACTGTGCAAATTAAAATTTGCGCACACACTTGAAATAATTATAAAGAATCAATATTTATAGCACTTTAGATTTGTTTGTTGTTCAAGGAAGGGGAGAAAGCAGTAATTATTGTGTCTGTTCGTTTAAAAAAATACATTTTTAGTTTTATCAATTCGTTAATTTTCGTTAAAAATTGATAGGGCGTTTGGTGTTATTAGTTTTATGACTCTAAAATTCTCCGGCCCATTTGTAATTTTACTGTAAAATTTGGGATTTTAGGGTGAAGCGGTTTGGATTTGATCGCATGTCTAAGTTTGAGACGAAGACAATTATTTATTAGTTTTATTTGTGTGTAATAGCATAAAGTTGATTTCCATCAGCATAAAGTTTATTTCCATCAAAGGGACAAATACAAATTTACCTATAGATAGATAGATAGATAGATAGATAGATAGATAGATAGATAGATAGATAGATAGATAGATAGATAGATAGATAGATAGACAGACAGATAACTACATAGATAGATAGATAGATAGATAGATAGATAGATAGATAGATAGATAGATAGATAGATAGATAGATAGATAGATAGATAGATAGATAGATAGATAGATAGATAGATCGATAGATAGATAGATAGATAGATAGGTAGACAGATCGATAGATAGATCTATCCAAGCTTACTGAATTGGAGATAGTGACGAGTACACGGAATTAGAACTAGAAATCGGTTGCGCTCACCCTGAATTTCCCAAAGAAACGTATACAAGTTAGAGGGACATGGGAGCACCAGGCTGTTCTGGTATTCGAACCGTCTAGAGCTGACCGCCGGTCTGGCAGATTGGATGGACATTCCCTGTTTGCTGCGGACAGTACAGACCTGGGGGGGGGCTCTTTGGCCGGGGAAATGATGACACCGAAAACAACTCGGGTACAGACCTGGGGGGGGGTTCTTTGGCCGGGTAAAGTGAAGCTGTCTCCTGTTGGAACTTGTGCAAGGTGTCAGCAACGTGTGACCTCGGGTCTCCAGAGATGGACACACGGGACCTTTCTGACACAGACCTGACCAGCAGGGAACTTCACGGCCGCCACAGAGGGGTTCAAACCCAGACCTCCTGAGTTGGAGGCCGATTCTCTAACCCCTGCGCCAGCGCGCCCTTGGGAAACTAAAACTGTATGACCCGGTAGTAAAACTAGTATGTTGTCTGAACCTACCATGAGCGACCGGATTTGTTATTCAAAAAAGGTCAAACTTGATTCCAATCTAAATTTAATGAGAATGCTTGAGGGTTGTGATTCCGTCATGCATATTTGTCGCTGATCAGAAAGCCTGGACTTGTAGGCTAAGCTATGAGGGAGGTAAATACCACAATACTCCTCCTCATCAGTATGTTAGGTCTACCACAACGCCTATTTCACGCTATGGTTGTGACACAAAACGTAAACCCACTTCAGTGAATGGGTCTAACTACGGTTTACACTTAGCCATGATAAAGACACCAAGAACAGTTATGTAGAAATGTCTGCATTACTTAATTCCACCCGTTTAAAGTAATTTATTAAAATTCCTTATTTTAAAGTTATTTTCATATTCGTTTTTTTAAAAATTAATTTGTGGTATGGTTTTGGGTAAATATCTATCTGCTTTTTTACTTTTTTTTTGCGGAGGACTTAATGCTTTACCGAAACGAAAAAGGAAGAAAACTCATTGGAAAAGGGATTGGGAACGAACGGTTGATATTGAGAGGAAAGGACGGAGGGAGGGGGAGGGGATCAGAGAGTGAGATGCATAGAAGGGAGGGCGGGAGGGGGGAAGCAGTGAGAGGGAGAGAGAGAGAGAGAGAGAGAGAGAGAGAGAGAGAGAGAGAGAAAGAGGAGAGAAAGAGGAGAGAAGAGAGGAGAAGAAATAAAAGTTTGAAAGAGGGAACGATAGCGAGAAAGATATAGGTAGAGAGAAAAATAGACATACAGAGAAAGAATTAAACATAGAGATAGAAAGGGAGAGAAACAAATGAAAGCCAAAGACTACAACAATGTGGTTAAGTTGAGAAAGCCAAGGTGAAAATAAAAAGAGGTTTAGATAAAAGGAGAAACAAAAACATAAAACAGTGTTGCATGGGCATGAGTGATGAAAGCACCAGAAAATAGAAAGTGGAAAATGGAAATAATGAAGAAATAAGAATCCTGCATTGCTTCCCAGACTGTAATGTGAATAGACGGCAATAATTAGGTCAGATTTGCTGCTTCCCGTCTCGCCATTCTCTCTAGAAGATCCAATCAGTGGCCATGGACCAGTGCTAAACTATGTTCTGGTCAATGCATGGACCAGTGCTAAACTATGTTCTGGTCAATGCATGGGCCAGGTATCACCAACAGGCTCAGGGCTAATGTGGCCCATGGACCAGTGCTAAACTATGTTTTGGTCAATGCATGGACAAAGGATCACCTACAGGCTCAGGGCTAATGCGGCCCATGCTCCACGCGAATATAATAAGTAAGGGGGAGTCCAACCAGCGTCCAATCAGAGCAGCCAAAGTAATGTAATCAGCTGCCACAGGAGCCATAGTCTCCCCGCCCTGTCTCGTGTGTGGCAGCACATAAATTTGTCAGGCATTAGTCTTGAGGCCCGTCCACAATATAGCTAACGTTGGATGGCAAACCTACTCAACTCCAACTCCGAGGACAGCTCGATCAAAGACACTAGACTATTCTATATGTAGCACATCATGGGTCAGCACACACTAGACTATTCTATATGTAGCACATCATGGGTATGCACACACTAGACTATTCTATATGTAGCACATCATGGGTATGCACACACTAGACTATTCTATATGTAGCACATCATGGGTCAGCACACACTAGACTATTCTATATGTAGCACATCATGGGTCAGCACACACTAGACTATTCTATATGTAGCACATCATGGGTATGAGACTTTTCTATATGTAGCACATCATGGATATGTACACACTAGACTATTCTATATGTAGCACATTATGAGTCAGCACACAGTAGACTATTCTATTTGTACCACACCATGGGTTATCACATACTAGACTTTTCTATATGTAGCACATCATGGCTTAGCACATACTAGACTATTCTATATGTAGCACATCATGGGTCAGCACACGCTAGACTATTCTATTTGTACCACACCATGGGTAAGCACATACTAGACTTTTCTATATGAAGCACATCATGACTTAGCACATACTAGACTATTCTACATGTAGCACATCATGGGTATCACCCACATTAGTTGGAGGCCGATTCTCTAACCCCTGCGCTAACGCGCCCCTGGGAAACTAAAACTGTATGACCCGGTAGTAAAACTAGTATGTTGTCTGAACCTACCATGAGCGACCGGATTTGTTATTCAAAAAAGGTCAAACTTGATTCCAATCTAAATTTAATGAGAATGCTTGAGGGTTGTGATTCCGTCATACATATTTGTCGCTGATCACAAAGCCTGGACTTGTAGGCTAAGCTATAAGGGAAGTAAATCACAATACTCCTCCTCATCAGTATGTTAGGTCAACCACAACGCCTATTTCACGCTATGGTTGTGACACAAAACGTCAATCCACTTCAGTGAAGGGATCTAACTACGGTTTACACTTAGCCATGATAAAGACACCAAGAACAGTTATGTAGAAATGTCTGCATTACTTAATTCCACCCGTTTAAAGTAATTTATTAAAATTCCTTTTTTAAAAGTTATTTTCATATTCGTTTTTTTAAAAATTAATTTTTGGTATGGTTTTGGGTAAATATCTATCTGCTTTTTTACTTTTTTTTGCGGAGGACTTAATGCTTTACCGAAACGAAAAAGGAAGAAAACTCATTGGAAAAGGGATTGGGAACGAACGGTTGATATTGAGAGGAAAGGACGGAGGGAGGGGGAGGGGATCAGAGAGTGAGATGCATAGAAGGGAGGGCGGGAGGGGGGAAGGAGTGAGAGGGAGAGAGAGAGAGAGAGAGAGAGAGAGAGAGAGAGAGAGAGAGAGAGAGAGAGAGAGAGAGAGAGAGAGAGTAAAAGTTTGAAAGAGGGAACGATAGCGAGAAAGATATAGGTAGAGAGAAAAATAGACATACAGAGAAAGAATTAAACATAGAGATAGAAAGGGAGAGAAACAAATGAAAGCCAAAGACTACAACAATGTGGTTAAGTTGAGAAAGCCAAGGTGAAAATAAAAAAGGGTTAGATAAAAGGAGAAACAAAAACATAAAACAGTGTTGCATGGGCATGAGTGATGAAAGCACCAGAAAATAGAAAGTGAGAAGGGGAAATAAAAAAGAAAAAGAATTGCATTGCTTCACAAATTGTAATGTGAATAGACGGCAATAGTTAGGTCAGATTTGCTGCTTCCCGTCTCGCCATTCTCTCTAGAAGATCCAATCAGTGGCCATGGACCAGTGCTAAACTATGTTCTGGTCAATGCATGGACCAGTGCTAAACTATGTTTTGGTCAAGGTGTGGACAAGGGATCACCCACAGGCTCAGAGCTAACGTGCCCATGGACCAGTGCTAAACTATGTTTTGGTCAATGCATGGACAAGGGATCACCTACAGGCTCAGAGCTAATGTGCCCATGGACCAGTGCTAAACTATGTTTTGGTCAAGGTGTGGGCCAGGTATCACCCACAGGCTCAGGGCTAATGTGGCCCATGGACCAGTGCTAAACTATGTTTTGGTCAATGCATGGGCCAGTGCTAAACTATGTTTTGGTCAATGCATGGACCAGTGCTAAACTATGTTTAGGTCAATGCATGGACCAGGTGCTACTAGGTCAATGTGGCATGGACCAGTGCTAAACTATGTTTTGGTCAATGCATGGACCAGGTCACTAGGCTCAGGGCAATGCCATGGACCAGTGCTAAACTATGTTTTGGTCAATGCACGGACAAAGGATCACCTACAGGCTCAGGGCTAATGCGGCCCATGCTCCACGCGAATATAATAAGTAAGGGGGATTCCAACCAGCGTCCAATCAGAGCAGCCAGAATAATGTGATCAGCTGCCACAGGAGCCATAGTCTCCCCGCCCTGTCTCGTGTGTGGCAGCACATAAAAACTGTCAGGCATTAGTCTTGAGGCCCGTCCACAATATAGCATGTATAGAGCTAAGGTTGGATGGCAAACCTACTCAACTCCAACTCCGACGACAGCTCGATAAAAGACACTAGACTATTCTACATGTAGCACATCATGGGTCAGCACACACTAGACTATTCTATATGTAGCACATCATGGGTCAGCACACACTAGACTATTCTATATGTAGCACATCATGGGTCAGCACATACTAGACTATTCTACATGTAGCACATCATGGGTATGCACACATTAGACTATTCAATATGTAGCACATCATGGGTATGCACACACTAGACTATTCTATATGTAGCACATCATGGGTCAGCACACACTAGACTACTCTATATGTAGCACATCATGGGTATGTACACACTAGACTATTCTATATGTAGCACATCATGGGTCAGCACACGCTAGACTATTCTATTTGTACCACACCATGGGTAAGCACAATGATCTGAAAAGATATACTTCGTGTAGTACTGAATCGTGTATGATCTGATAAGATGTACATCGTGTAGTACCCATACGTCACACTAGACTATTCAATATGTAGCACATCATGGGTATGCACACACTAGACTATTCTATATGTAGCACATCATGGGTCAGCACACACTAGACTACTCTATCTGTAGCACATCATGGGTCAGTACACACTAGACTATTTTATATGTAGCACATCATGGGTCAGCACACACTAGACTATTCAATATGTAGCATATCATGGATATGTACACACTAGACTATTCTATTTGTAGCATATCATGAGTCAGTACACACTAGACTATTCTATATGTAGCACATTATGAGTCAGCACACAGTAGACTATTCTATTTATACCACACCATGGGTTATCACATACTAGACTTTTCTATATGTAGCACATCATGGCTTAGCACATCATAGGTCAGCACACGCTAGACTATTCTATTTGTACCACACCATGGGTAAGCACATACTAGACTTTTCTATATGAAGCACATCATGGGTCAGCACATACTAGACTTTTCTACATGTAGCACATCATGGGTATGCACACATTAGACTATTCAATATGTAGCACATCATGGGTATGCACACACTAGACTATTCTATATGTAGCACATCATGGGTCAGCACACACTAGACTACTCTATGTGTAGCACATCATGGGTCAGCACACAATAGACTACTCTATATGTAGCACATCATGGGTCAGCACACACTAGACTATTCAATATGTAGCACATCATGGGTCAGCACACACTAGACTATTCAATATATAGCACATCAGGGGTCAGCACACACTAGACTATTAAATATGTAGCACATCATGGGTTAGCACACACTAGACTATTCAATATGTAGCACATCATTAGGTCAGCACACACTGGACTATTTTATATGTAGCACATCATGGGTATGCACACACTAGACTATTCAATATGTAGCACATCATGGGTCAACACACACTAGACTATTCTATATGTAGCACATCATGGGTCAGCACACACTAGACTATTCTATATGTAGCACATCATGGGTCAGCACACACTAGACTATTCTATATGTAGCACATCATGGGTCAGCACACACTAGACTATTCTATATGTAGCACATCATGGGTCAGCACACACTAGACTATTCTATATGTAGCACATCATGGGTATGTACACACTAGACTATTCTATATGTAGCACATCATGGGTATGCACACTTTAAACTATTCTATATGTAGCACATCATGGGTCAGCACACACTAGACTATTCTATATGTAGCACATCATGGGTATGCACACTTTAGCGGGGGTTGCGTGCCCTTTTTATGGTAAAAAAATGTCTATCGGTACCGAAGAAGGAGAGAGATAGAGATAAATAAAGAGGGAGAGAGATGATGAGAGATAGAGAGAAATATAGATATAGAGATAGAGAGAGGCAGAGAAAGATAGAGAGAGACAGAGAGAGAGATACCGCCCTGTCCAGTACATCGCAGCACATACAATTATACAATAACAGATGTCAGTCGGTATACATCCACAACAATTATAGCCAGTGCTGACGTTGGACGTTACATCAGCGCAACTCAACTATCGAATTCAAATAAATAACTCCCCCCTCCCCCCCTCCCCCCCTACAGGGACATGATATACTCCAGCTCGAAGACTACGTTCATCTCTTACTGTCTCACTGTCTGTTCCGTATCAAAGGGAGCTAACTGGCGCAAGTGGCAGAGCGCTGGGAAATCCTTGGTTCGAAACCCACGATTGGTAAAAACATTAATTTATTTGTCCGATTTCGTCTATTTCTGGTTGGGCCGGTGTCTGTGTAATGTGCCGGGCGAGACAGGTGTTCTTGTATTTCCATAATTATGTCTTTGTGTGGCAGAACGAAACAAAAAAGGGTAAGACTTAAGCGTTAGGGGCCGTCCACGACACAGCCTATAAAATGCTTAGGTTTGACGCTAAGCAACAAACAAACAGTACATACATGAACTTTCTAACCGAAAAGCAAATGCTGCATTGACTTGGCTTACATGACTCAGTGGCCCCGACAGGAACATCTCGGCAGCTTCTTGTACTGCGCACTGAGACCTACATGGTTTTCTTGTGCCAGACAATATTAAAAAGATGAATCAACAAACTAGCAATTCGTTGAGTTTTAACTCATCATGGGTGAATGTTATCACTAGTTTAATCCATATCAATAGTTTTGCACTACCCCACAGGACGCACAACACGCCGATGTAACTATGATACACAGTTCTAGCTGCTTGCCAACAATAGACATTGGTGTTGTAGGATACGTAACACAGACGTGTTGCTCCTTTTTGAAGTCATTGCAGTGGTAATTAATAAAATGATTCAACTAAAAATCAATCTATTTCACGCCAGCTGCAGGGTTATCGACAGATATGGAAGTCGCGCCACACTCACCCGGTGTCCAACTCTGGCAGGTGAATCCACAAAAGTCACGTGATGAACTACAGCAGCCGCCTCTGTTCCAAACACATCGAGTCCCGCTGACCAAGACTACTGGCCGTGACCGTCTGACTATTTTGGTTAGCACTTCCTGTTGGAGCCGCCACGACCCGCAGCCTCTGAATCGCCTCGTTCTCATGTTAATACTGACGTCACTTCCCGTGATTTCTACGCATGCGCTGAGCGGCGGAGAACATCCGTGCTCATATGACGTCGAGCATCGAACCGGCACCATGCGGATACCACGCCCTGGCCTACCCGCCGACTCACCCACTGTCCAGACGAGAGATCTACAAACAGAAGTGCATGGGACAGTCTCTCACAAGGCAGTAAAAGGATCAACTAATCTAAACAAGCTATGGGACCAATCTACCTCTCCACAAAAACCAGTAGATGTATCAGCCTCTCTCCAAAAACCAGTAGATGTATCAACCTCTCTCCAAAAGACAGCAAATGTATCTACCTCTCGGCAAAAGCCAGAAGATATATTTACCTCTCTCGAAAAGACAGAAAATACACCTACCTCTCTTGAGAAGACAAAAAATGTAGATGGGCCTGCTCCTTCACAGAAGACAGGACATGGATCTACGTCTCTCGAAAAGCCAGTACATGGATATACCTCCCTGACAGACCAGAGAAAGGGAAACTCGGCGCGACCTCGGGGCCCCGCCCACCGACACACGGAAAGCCAGGGCGGCGAGGATCCTCTCGCATCCCACGTGACGCGGGCCCGCAGACGGCTGGAGCAGACGGGCCGCTATCTGGAGGTCTACACGGGCTCTGTGGAGGACACGGCCCGGCAACTCGCCCAGGCAGGCCTCGCGCTGGACGCAGACCTAGACAGGCTGGACACGGAGAGCCCTCACGGTACGTGGCGCTTTGGTTGACTTTAATGGTTAGCGTCCAGCGTCAGGACTATAACACTGGCTTCCATATATAGCGTCCAACGTAAGGACTATGATACTGGCTTCATATATATAGAGGCAGGGTAGCGTCCAACGTAAGGACTATGATACTGGCTTCCATATATAGCGTCCAACGTCAGGACTATAATACTGGCTTCCATATATAGCGTCCAACGTCAGGACTATGATACTGGCTTCCATATATAGCGTCCAACGTCAGAACTATGATACTGGCTTCCATATATAGAGGCAGGGTAGCGTCCAACGTAAGGACTATAACACTGGCTTCCATATATAGGCAGGGTTAGCGTCAGGACTATATATAACACTGGCTTCCATATATAGAGGTAGGGTAGTGTCCAACGTAAGGACTATGATACTGGCTTCCATATATAGAGGCAGGGTAGTGTCCAACGTAAGGACTATAATACTGGCTTCCATATATAGCGTCCAACGTCAGGACTATAATACTGGCTTCCATATATAGCGTCCAGCGTAAGGACTATAATACTGGCTTCCATATATAGAGGCAGGGTAGTGTCCAACGTCAGAACTATGATACTGGCTTCCATATATAGCGTCCAACGTAAGGACTATAACACTGGCTTCCATATATAGAGGCAGGGTAGTGTCCAACGTCAGGACTATAACACTGGCTTCCATATATAGAGGCAGGGTAGCGTCCAACGTAAGGACTATAATACTGGCTTCCATATATAGAGGCAGGGTAGCTTCCAACGTAAGGACTATAATACTGGCTTCCATATATAGAGGCAGGGTAGCGTGAAAGTGAGTTAGAGTCTCTTATCATTATCATCATCATCATCATCATCATCATCATCATCATCATCATCATCATCATCATCATCATCATCATCATCATCATCATCATCATCATCATCATCATCATCATCATCATCATCATCATCATCATCATTGTCACGGTTAAGGCGGAGGGAATATGCTGGAGTTCGTGTTTCTGATTCACCAATTGCTAATCGGCAGCACAACAATAGGTCCCTGCCTTAACCGTGCTTAAAGATCACAAAGATCTGATATATATTACTATTAATAAAGCACTTGATAACTACTCTGTTATTTCACTGGTATATTTTTATTCCACAAACACACGAAGATGGCAATACATACAATAGATTTGTCAACTTTCAAGAGAACAGCATCTCAACACTTGTATTCGTATAACGAAAAGGTTATTATTCACATCGATAGCACATCTGTTAATATTTCTTGTAGATCTTGTATTACTTTCTGTATACTTTAAATATTATTAATTTCCGTGAAAAATTCATATTACATTCAAAAAACTTCTCTTGATTGGTACTGTCTCTTTCGAGATCAAAGTAATTCTAGAAACGGGACTTGCTTCTTACGAAGTCAAAAGTCAAACTAGAAACAGGACTTGCTTCTTACGAAGCCAGAAGTCAACTAAGGTTTATTCAAGTAGATAGGCTTTTCAAAATGTCCGACTGAAGTTCGCTCACTCTCTCATTCCGTGAGTGAGTTAGTTTCTCGTGATATAAGGAATCACAATCATTGCCTAGTTTGGGCGTGCAGGTATAACGTTGTTACGATATATACGTGACATCCTCAGGGTCCACGCAAAAAAAAATCTGAATTGCAAATGATGATTTTTTTTTTTATAACAACGAGCTTAAGTGTAAAGGAAAATAAGTAATCTTGCTCGAATTTAGAACTGGTTTTGTCGTAGAAATCTAATCCTAATACAAGTCTGGCAGCTCTGTTCTGAACTCTCTGTAATTTTAACATTCGACAATGTTACTAGGGAGACCAGCTAGCAAAGAATTGCAATAGTCTAGGCGTGATAGCACGAATGCACACACCACTGTTCTAAGTGACTCATAGTCAAGGTATTTCTTCATTTGATTAATCTTTTTAAGTTCATAATTTAATATTTTAGTTATGTTGTTGATGTGGTCATCCATAGTAATAGAACTGTCGAGAATCACGCCTAGATTTTTTGCCTTACGACAAACTTCAACTCTATTTAAATTGTGTCTTGTCCCACATAAAAGTACTTCGGTTTTGTTACCGTTAAGCTTCAGTTTATTGCTTAACATCTATGTCACTTAACTTTTGGACGTTAAGCTTCAGTTTATTGCTTGATTCCAATAAGCTTAAATGAGGAAAGTTAAGAGCATTTGCAAAAGTTTAAGCTAATGACCACGTAAATCTATGTCACTTAACTAAGGACTGCATCTATATTTTTCGTTATAATTTTACGTCTTCCCGCTAAATAGCATTTACCATATCAACATTGGGCTTAGCTTCATCATAATAAGATGATTTTTATGAACATCTATTATTTTGATACAATAAACTATATGATTTTCGATTCTTCATGAATTATCCAAAACTGACTTTTACAAAGCTGCGCTAAAATAATACCCGCATAAATGGGAAAGTTAACATTTTTTTCTAGTCTAGTAGGCTTGGAGGCTGAACCAAAAAATACTTCGTAACTATCGCTTTGTCTTATCTAATGCTAAAAATTAGGAAAGATAAATCACTTGCATCCTTGGCGCGCAAAAATCTTTTTACTTCGTTCAATTCGGAGACTTTGCCGACTATTTTTAGAAGCGTTGGTCCAAACAAAACTGACAACTTTACGAGCTGGTTCACAGAGGCAGTGGGGGAATAACCGGGACTCCTGTCTCAGCCAGTCACATTATACTGACACCGACCCAACCAGTCCTTATAGGACTGTATACAATGACATGGATATGAACATAATCTTTTTAGTTACTTTAATAATGAAGTTTAGTTCTAAACCTAGGCCTGTCTGTGAAGGCCCCTCACAGCACCGTGGCGAATGAGGCAAGGCCTGATTCCATCTGTTCTTACAGAGACCGACTTTTCTGCTCTCTTATGGCGGAGGTAAACAAACAGTGGATTCCCTCACCCTTCTCTCAACCCCCCCCCCCCCCCCCTCTCCCTCTATGCTAGGACCTGATCAACTAGTACTCTTATATAACTGGGCTCTGATGTTAGATGTGATAATGCGACCATAGTTCCCACTCAAAACTTCGCTGTCGATGAAAAGGACCCCCGCCCCCTCTTCTTTCCCTTATTTACCAAGTTAAACCAAAAGAAAGCTTCAGCCCCTTTCACTGGAAGTGTCTTCCAACCTCTCACTTTCTCTCTTTCTTCTCTCCCTCTCTGTCCCTCACTTTCCCAAGCCCTCTGCCCTTCTCTCCCCTCCCTCCATCCTTCTCTTTCCCTTTCTCTTTCCCCGTCTCTCTATATCTCCCACACGTGCGCCCCCCACCCCCCAAGGACACTTTGACCTGACAGGTAAAGATCAGGTGATAAACTGACCTCTCATCCTGCCCCGTAGATCTAGATCTGAATCTCAGGCTACAACAACAGGGCGGCCATGACAGTCAGGCGAGATAACAGAGTATTATAGCATAGAGCGCTTGCTGAATGCACGAAAATCTGAACTAATTGAGAAAAACGCGAGAGATTTATGATATGATTGTCTACTATAAGATAGAGCGCTGGACGAATCCTCGCGAGTCTATTCCAACACGCTAGCCTCTTCACGCATGTACAAGGATTGCGCAACAAGCTGCTAGACTTTTGACTTTGGCAACCAACAAATCATAAAGACACCGACTTATGTAAAACATTCTAGTTACAAGGAATTTTAATTAGACACTTAATATGTTAACACGAGGTATGTAAACGGATCGAATGAACTAGAAAGACATAATTTATACTAAGGAATTTGAGGAGTAAAACCAGATGGGGCACAGTTGATCTAGTTAGAACCACAGCGTATACTGGCAACTCTGTTATTTTATTCTGTGGTTATGAACAGGGTAATGGAGGCTATGAAATCCGATATGTACAACGTATTAAAAAAAAAAATAACGAGGTAAGTTCTGTGTGAAGTTGCCTGTATTTTATAACTAACTGGCGACATTAGACATGTACTTACACTGACCCAATCTGTAGGGAGAAAACGACCAAATGGGACGCGAACCCGCGATCTACCTAATAGACGCCGCGCATTCTACTTCTGGACCACCAATGGTCGTAACGACATGTACAACTTTGTGGTAGTTTGCGACTCGGCGTAAGAATATGCGATAAAGAAAGCTTGCAACGAACCGTAATATCAAAAGGAAGAATACGAATTTTTATGTTACATGTATTTAGACTTGCAAGGCGGAACGTGAAGAAAGTAATGATGTGTTTTTGTTTCTGATGTCCAGAACTAAGGGAGAGCATCCTCGCTGCGATGACCAACCAGTTTACGTTCCTGCGAGCAGTGTTACTCACGCGCGGTCAGCAGATCCAAGCCCTGCTCTCCTCACTCACTGAGCTGGTGGCGGTCACTTCGGATGGACTGGACGCGGCTCTAGAAACACACCGGCTCACGCTGGACAAGGTAGGACTGGACAAGGTAGGCTGGACAAGGTAGGACTGGACAAGGTAGGCTGGACAAGGTAAGACTGGACAAGGTAAGACTGGACAAGGTAAGACTGGACAAGGTAAGACTGGACAAGGTAAGACTGGACAAGGTAAGACTGGACAAGGTGAGACTGGACAAGGTAAGACTGGACAAGGTAAGACTGGACAAGGTAAGACTGGACAAGGTAAGACTGGACAAGGTAAGACTGGACAAGGTGAGACTGGACAAGGTAAGACTGGACAAGGTAAGACTGTGCAGGTTAAAACGAGAAAAGGTACGAGAAGGCAGGGTAGTTTCGAACATGGTAAGACTAAACTGTATATGGCTATAGAGTGTAAGATTGAACATTGTCAGAAAGAGACTATACATGGTAAGATTAGAAATATTTAGACTAGGCAGGGTAAGAAAAAAGGTAAGAACGGGCATGGTAAGAATGAAAGTAAGACTGTATATGGTCATACTGAACAGGGTAAGGCTAAAAAGAGTTACACTAGAACGGGTTAGAGTGGAAAGGGTAATACAGAGCAGTGCAAGAGAGAGAGAGAGAGAGAGAGAGAGAGAGAGAGAGAGAGAGAGAGAGAGAGAGAGAGAGAGAGAGAGAGAAAGAGAGAGAGAGAAGAGAGAGAGAGAGAGAGAGAGAGAGAGAGAGAGAGAGAGAGAGAGAGAGAGAGAAAGAGAGAGAGAATAAAGGACAGACATACAGAGACAGGCAGAAAGCTCCCTCAAGTTCCATGGACTACCCGTTAACCAAAGAAGACCTTCACGCCACCAAGTTATTATTATTATTATCTATCGTTGCCTATCCTAAGGTGAGAGCTCAGAATTCGGTTGTTTGCCCTAAACTTTTTTTTCTTTTGGTGTGCCCGAAGCTTTATATGGTTCAGTAAATCTCTTTTAAAACCCCACGTTCAATTCGCTCTATCTATCTATCTATCTATCTATCTATCTATCTATCTATCTATCTATCTATCTATCTATCTATCTATCTATCTATCTATCTATCTATCTATCTATCTATCTATCTATCTATCTATC
>RQTK01000766.1:150730-165182 GCA_003991915.1 Elysia chlorotica | reverse complement strand
GTTGTCGGTTTTTTCGAGCCTCGCCCACAGCCTAGCCAGGCGGGGCCTCCGCATCTCCATCTCTGTTCTACTGTTTTCTTTCATGGCCATTTTAAGCATTAATTATGTAGTAGAGACGGTGACGATAATGAGAGTGATAATAATAATGATGAGGGTGATGATGATGATGATGATGATGATGATGATGATGATGATGATGATGATGATGATGATGATGATGATGATGATGCTAATGATGATGATGATGATGATGATGATGATGATGATGATGATGATGATGATGATGATGATGATGATGATGATGATGATGATGATGATAATGCTTTGTGAATGCTCTGTGATCCCAACCTTTTCTGCTCTGCATGACTCTACTCTTACCCGATATTTCCACGCACAACGTTTTTTTTTTTTTTTTTTTTTTTGCTCATTGTCTGAACTAATAAAACTAAGAGACCCTTCCGGTCAGGTAATTATAACATGCAAGATTCAGTAAATGAGTCCGAAACGAGAATGGCCGCAAACTCCCAAACCGCCTCATTATTTTACTGGGTTATCTCTCGGACAATGTCTGGCAGTTCGAGTTGAGTTGGGTTAACGTCTAACGTCAGCACTATATAGGCTATATAATGGACGAGCCCCAGGTCTGACGTCTGACAGTTTTTTTGTGATGCCTCATGAGAAACAGGACGGCGGGATACCATGACACATACCTTATCAGGTCATTTTATACTGACACCGCCCATCCAGTTTCAGGACGCAAAATCGGACACATAAATCCGCCGATCGTGGGATTCGAACTGCGGATCTTATAATCTGAAGACGAACGCTCTACCACTTGAGCCAGTTTACGCTCCCCCCAGGCTAAAAACTCGTAGCCGTTACTTCTGGGAATTCCCTAAACTGACGTCTGGAGGCCACAAAGGTGAGTTTTACCAACACGGCAGGCCATGACACCTGACCTTGGGGTGGGAGAATCGAACACAGCACGGATGACCGGTCTGAGCGCCCACACTATAGTACCGGCCAAGCGAAGTATTGCGCAACGGTGAGTCGAGCTTTCGAACCAACCAACCAATGGGGTCGTCGTTTGTGGAGGGTGGGGACCAGTGCTACAGAAGTCACGACCCAGGTGCAAAACTCACTAGAGCTTGGACCAGCGAGTTTCCAGGGAAGCAGATTAGAATAGCACTGAGGTAACTTCCTGAAGCTGATTAGGCTACCAACCACAATATTCTCTCCCTATAGATCAAAAATAAACACTGAGCTTACTGCCTTGTTTGTCAAAAGGCAAAACCTCACGCTCTGTCTTTCACAAAGAGATCAAACACGCCAAGGTCACTGCGCGCTCATTCACGTCCAGGTGGAAAGACATGCCAGCTTGTTTAATTTCCGCCACCCGCCCCAAAACATTGAACTGGCTCTACCCGAGGTCTCCATACGACCAGGCCAAGTCAGCGAAATAGTTGGCGTGAGCACGTTTTAACGTAACAGTGATTTATCTCTAATGTATACTTAGAACAGTTAGCTCAAATTGATACTTATGGATGAGTTTTTGTTCAGTCTACTCAGCCTAAACTGTAACAAAGAGAAATTAAGGATCCACCTGTTTCTGCTATTTACATGGTGCTATCTTCTCTTGGACTGTGTCTGCTATTTTGGAAAGCGTCAGTAGAACCATAATACATGTATATACGATATACGGTATTATCGTAGTGAAAGTCTTCATCCTCAATATACGGAAACGTTTACGAAATAAATGCATGTCTTTAACATACCATTTTGTTTTCTCTAATTTCCTTGAGAAGTTTTCCTTCTGAAACTATTACTAGAGAACACAGAATACAGAAATAGAATACACAATACACAAGACATAAAACTGAAATAGAATACACAATACACAAGAAAAAATACAGAAATAGAATGCACACGACAGAATACAGAATTCGAACACAAGACATAATACTGAAATAGAATACACGATACACAAGACAGAGTACATAAATAGAATACACAAGACAGAATACAGAAATCGAATACAAAATACAGAAGACAGAATACAGGAATAGAATACACGATAGAGAAGACAGAAAAAAGATCCCACAATACATTATAAATTGCAGAAAACAGAATCCTGAAAACCGAATACAGAACATAATACAGAAACAATACATGGCACGGGATTGACCCCCCCCCCCCCATACATACACACAGAAAACTGAATACAAAGCAAAAAATTCAGATAACAGAACACAGAATACAGAACACACACACACACACAAAACAAAACAGAATACAGATAACAAAATACGGAAAATAAGCTAAGATAATAAATATTAGATAAGATCACTTTATTGATCCATCAAAGGAAATTTAAAAGGACAATGTCATGCTCTTAAATATACACAAAAATACATTTATAAAAATACATACTACCGGGTACTCAAAATTTGCTGCATATAGTTATAACATAAAACTTTATAAGAATAATTAATTTATTATACAATGATAAAACTTATAATGAGAAAAAGCGGTATAAACTGATGATTTGGTAAAAGATGCACTATTGTGTTAGCTTTCTCATTCTGTGATTCGTATTCAATAGTGTAATAGATTTAGGAAGACAAAAGCGCATCATTATGTCTGTTTGTCCGGGTTTTGGAACTCGATAACGACCACAACGCTCAATCAGCTGTTCATCGTATAAAGCATTCGGAGGGTGTGTCCTGTCTTAAATAATTCATTTAATTTTATTTACTATCTATTTCGATTTAATAGTGACACGGCGTCTTCTTGTTTTTCACCGACCACCCAACCTGCAGTTTTTATAATTTGTTCAAGTCTCTCCCTGTCTTGTTTTAACATGTTGCCTCCCCAACATACGAAACCAAACGTTAGTGTGCTGCTTGCCATAGATGAGTAAAACGATTGAAGCAAACTTTGTGAGATGTTAAACAACTTAATTTCCTCAAACAGTATAATTGTGGGTTTTTTTTTCTTCAAACTAATCTCAGGTCTTAAATCATTCATACATGAGATGTTTTTTTTTCGTAGGGACGGGTGAGTGAGGGAGTGAGGGACAGGTACAACACTTGATGTTTTCCAAACAGTACCACAGCTTCCATTCTTTGGTGAGAGATTGAAAATATCACATACTTTGGTGAGAGATTGAAAAGATCACATACTTTGGTAGGGATTGAAAAGATCACATACTTTGGTGAGGGATTGAAAAGATCACATACTTTGGTGAGAGATTGAAAAGATCACATACTTTGGTGAGAGATTGAAAATATCACATACTTTGGTGAGAGATTGAAAAGATCACATACTTTGGTGAGAGATTGAAAATATCACATACTTTGGTGAGAGATTGAAAATATCACATACTTTGGTGAGAGATTGAAAATATCACATACTTTGGTGAGAGATTGAAAAGATCACATAAAACTTTAGTCATTCATTGGCCTCTAACTTTAAAACACGGGGAAGAACATCACCGCTCGTGTTCTGATAATTGTATCATAATTACTTGTTCTCTCATCGATTATTTCTTCATATAAAAGATTAAGTCAAATAGGTCTTTCAATTCTAAAATCATAACAACCAAATCTGGGGTAAAACTTATTAGGAGAATCTTGATACTTTTTGTCACCCTCTAGACTGGTGTTACCTTTACTCTTACAACCACCCATCAAGTTCATGCCCTGCCAAATCCGCTTCATATTATTGGGCTAAAAAAAAATTAATTTTGGTTTTATAGATATTTTGTCATTTTCTTAGTACAGCTTCAAGCTCTTACTGTGCTGTTCACATGCCTTCTCTGTCTTTACTGTTAAAGGCCTGCTTCTTATGATATATTGCTTCTTTGATTTCACTTGTTTCCCAAGCTTTGTTATTGGGAATGGGATATATCTTTATTGATTTGTTAGGCACAATTATTGAGTCTACGCTAAAAGTAATATAACAGCAGGCGGTGTCAGTATGTTCATGTATATTATTTTTAGCCGTGTTCAAGGACAGTGACCAGTGGTCTGCTGCTCAGGTGTGCACCTTCCTTTTACTTGGGGACTTACTCTGGTCGAGAGGCCGATGCCTTGGCTGGACAGACACTAGACAGTGGTCACTCTCAGATCTGCCCAGAGGGGCCAAAGCCTTGCTGCTATAGGAACCTTCCACGTCACAGTAAAGGACGTCTAGCGCGTTGCACGATGTGACTTGTTGTTCAAACCCAGTCACGTATTATTTTAGTCACGTCACAAGTGACTATTTTAAGAGCGTTGGGTAAGTTCGTCTCTGTGTTGTTTATGTGCAGTCTGAAAAGTTCAGCAGGTTGTGTATATTTGCTGTGGGTGGAATATATACACACAATACATAACACACAATACACAACACACAATACATAACACACAATACATATCACACAATACATAACACACAATACATAACACACAATACACATACACACAATACATAACACACAATACGTGACACACAATACATAACACACAATACATAACACACAATACATAACACACAATACATAACACACAATACACAATACACAACACACAATACATAACACACAATACATAACACACAATGACACACATACATAACACACACAATACATGACACACAATACATAACACACAATACATAACACACAATCCATAACACACAATACATAACACACAATACATAACACACAATACATAACACACAATACATGACATACAATACATAACACACAGCACATAACACACAATACATAACACACAATACATAACACACAATACATAACACACAATACATAACACACAATACATGACATACAATACATAACACACAATACATAACACACAATACATAACACACAATACATGACATACAATACATAACACACAATACATAACAGAATGTTGATGACAAAATTCACAAAACAGAATACAGAATAAAAATAGAGAACCCAAAATAGAGAAAACATAATATAGAATACAGAAAACAGAGTAAAGAAAACAGGCTACAGATATGAGAATAGAGAAACATAATACATAAAACAAAACACAGAATACAAAAATGAGAATAAAGAAACAATACAGAAAACAAAACACAGAATACAGAAAAGAGAATAGAGAAACATAATACAGAAAACAAATTTCAGAAAACAGAATACAGAAATGAGAATAGAGAAACATAATACAGAAAACAAAACACAGAAAACAGAAATGGAAATAAGGAAACAGAATACAGAAAACTTAATACATTACACAAAATACAGAAAACTTAATTAGTCCTCTACGAAAATCCAAGGACACTTGCTTTATAAGTAAAAGAAAATATTTAGCATTTTTACATCCACCTAATAACTTTGAGCATCTTTTTAAGTAGTGATAAAATGATATAAAGTTGAAAAAAGAAGCCAACTTGCATCAAATGAAACATACAAAATGAAGTCACCTATAAAAACAAGCATGATTGTTAACAATGAAAATCGAAGGCCTAATTTAACACCATTGTACGAAATAAATCACTTGTAAGATATTAAAAACGTGATTATTATTACAAACCACACCAGGGAAAACTGTGTCGTCAGTGTATTGATCGATACCCAGTCTCGCTGGTTAAAGTCAGAGTCAGATAATGTAGCCCCCCCCCCCTTTTTTTACACACACACACACACACAAGATAAACACAAACGAAAAGTAACAACCGTCGCAGAGAAGGATGATACTTGAATGTAGTGATGACGTCAACATGATTAGATTAAAATTTGAAGCTACACGTTCTAGTCGTCCTGTCAAGTCTTTTTTTGTCGCATTACATCTCATTCTAATTTATTTGCTGCATAGCAAAATGCTCTGTTATGTACTGACAGTACTGTATTGAAGGTGCAAGAAAACTCGAAAACGAGTGTGTCCAACAACCAGAGTTTACCGTTTGATATAATACATTGACACTGTCGCGAGTAAGAGCTTCATCACCTAGGCTTTAATTCTCAACTAAGGAATCGGAGAGATTTGGTATATTTAGGAACGATATAGAAAAAAATCATAGCTTTCACTCTCTCTCTCTCTCTCTCTCTCTCTCTCTCTCTCTCTCTCTCTCTCTAAGATATTCCTTAGACATTGTGTAAAGTCAATAGGTCATAGATTATTTAATATGAGACTTCAGAATTCTTAGCCCATTGAAAAAAAATTAATAATGTAAGACTCACTAAAGCTAAGTAAAGGATACATTGTTTTATTTATTAAAGATGTATTTATAACCTACAGGCACTGGTGCCCTGAGCTTTTCGTAAAATACTCATGGATCTCACTATGGCGTAATTCCTGGGTTTTTGTGTGTTTTTTTTTTTACCAATTATCAAAAATGAATGCCCAGCATAAAAATGTGTAACGTTTCTTAGAGTTTGTTTGTTGTTGCTTAGCGTCCAAAGTCAACTGTTTTTAGGCTATAATTTGTGGACGAATCCCAAAACTAAAGTCTGACAAAGGACATGCAAATAAAATTATTCAAAACGTCAGACTAACGAATCCCTGATCTACAAGGTCGATGAAATGTGATTACATGTAAATATTTGTCGAGCAAGCCAACTGGCGCAAAAAGGTCTTCAAGCTTATGATACAAAATGTAGTTTGTTATCTTCCAAACAGACAGCGAGTGTATTTTATCTATGGTGATCCTGTTTTTTTCATCTTTCCTCTAATGGGACAACTTTGGTCTCAAGTACTCGCAGTCTACAAAGCTCCCCTCAATACGGCCTTTAGAAAAGTCTAATGTTGAAACACAAGCATAGTCATTGATTTATAGAGACGCTTTTCTACATGTAGTCTGTGGTACGTGACTCGGAGAGAATATTATTTGAAATTGATCCAGCATGACCCAAATATTAATTAAATTTTGTTTCGTGCAGATTCTGAAACGACTCCCGGTGTGTCTGACTTGTCGCTTCCTGAACTTATCCAATGTTTGAAAGAATAATTAGTCCTCTTTGTACCATTTAATATCAACTTAGTTGTATCCCCCAGATCTCTAACTACTGTTTACACTTGAGCGTCAATAGAAGCATTTTGCTAGGTTGTTCATATTGCATAAGACATATTAAATGTGTCTTTAGCATATAAATGATAAATTTGATTAATTGTCTGTACAATGCAGGCATATGGCTGCGCCAACGTGCACTAAACTTGAGTGGTCTCAGTAAGCCTGATCAGAAGCAACATGCGCTGCTTGAAAACGACTATATACATTACATAAGAACAAAATGAGACCAGTGGCGTTCTAGTGGTGCCCACCGTGTTTTCAAGTCTGGTTATGAAAATTTCGTAGTAAACAGTGTCTAATGCTGTGTATAAATTAAACATCTATTGTTATTTTTTCTCACTTTTTCCCGTCATTTAAAACAAAATAAAAACCCTCCAAAATAAGAGAAATGAAAAAAAGGTTAAGAATATAACCCACTCGTTTCTTAGCACGGGCGACTCCAAATTCTATTAGAACTTTCTGTGAGATGGTTTCTTTTTCTTCGAAAGTTAAAATTAAATGAGCCTTTTTATTAATACAGATATTGACAAACAAATCAACGTCGCTACAACATCTGAAGTTAGTCGGCACTCGACAAAGAGGCAGTTGAAATCCAGTTCTTTTCACCATTATTAACATCACGCACTAGATGTTCGATCCACATTGCCAAAATCAACATCCTTATATGGAAATCTCGCAACGAGGTAACAGACGTTGATAACTTTGGTTTTGTTGGCCAGAATTACGTCTACATCAACACAGTTGGAGGAACCCTGAGACAATACCAGTTGGAAGCGGGCATAGAGAAAAAACAACCCAGAACTCACACGAATATCATACGGAGAAGAAGCAACTTTCGAATGTAACACTAAATAATTATCAAGCAATATAGATAAGAGAAGGCAAACTAATATATACAAAAATATCAATTTATGTAACTCCCGAGTGAAATCAATACTCCTTTATAGCTGCGAAACATGAAAGCTAACTTTAACACAGTAAAAGAATGTCAACGTGTATCTTCAAAAACAACTAGAAATCAGTTAAACTTTCGTTGCCACACTAAAATAACAAGCAAATCTGTGTATAAAACCTGCCGAGACAAACTGTTGTCACTACAGATTCTATCGGCTCGCTCGAGCTTCTCTGGTCACACACTGGCAAGAGAC
The DNA here is from genome assembly GCA_003991915.1 of Elysia chlorotica. NCBI lineage: Eukaryota > Metazoa > Mollusca > Gastropoda > Plakobranchidae > Elysia > Elysia chlorotica. The sequence goes on along the minus strand of RQTK01000766.1, from coordinate 156,993 downwards.
AAAGACATTCCCTCTAAGCAGCGACAGTAGCCTAATCTATCCTAAACACTAAAACACTAAAACAAACTAAGGCGCCAGCCTAAGACAAACCCGCTAGCAGAGCCTAGCAGAGAAGTCGCAATGATGCAAGACTTAATTCGACTACACTCTGATGACAAAGTGACCAAGGTCACAGAAAGAGCCAAAGACAGACGGACCTGGAGAGAGTGTCGCAGAGGAAGAACGAGGGCTCGCAGCCGGAGCCAAGTCAGCCAACTTAGCCAGTTTAGCCAAGTTCAGCCAAGTTTAGCCAAGTTTAGCCAAGTTCAGCCAAGTTTAGCCAAGTTTAGCCAAGTTTAGCCAAGTTCAGCCAAGTTTAGCCAAGTTTAGCCAAGTTTAGCCAAGTTTAGCCAAGTTTAGCCAAGTTTAGCCAAGTTTAGCCAATTTTAGCCAAGTTTAGCCAAGTTTAGCCAAGTTTAGCCAAGTTTAGCCATAATTTTTTCACAAAACCGTTGGAAGAAAGAGATACTTTGATACTGCTCATGTGTATTTGGATCTTTCTGACGTTTTCTTGGCTTAAAGTCTGGAGTGATGCCACCCAAGAGTGACTCATTCCTAATAAACGCAATACAATACACTGTTATGGACAGAAGACAATTTTAATGGGCCGTAATATACCCGTAAGTACAACGCCGCAGTAGCTTACGACTCGTCGTAAGCCTTGTTTTTACTATATTGTAGGACTCGTCGTAAGCCAAGGCGACCTTGTACTTACAGTCCATTGTTTAAAGAACTCAGTAGGGATCGGACCTAAATAGCACAATTTGTTTTTTGAATGTTGTTTCATAATCTTATGCACAGTGTCCAAGGTATCTAAAAAAACTGGGTTATTTTCAATTTCTCTGAGCCGTTTTGATCCCGCACCAGCTGTGTAGCGTCAGTAACGCCAGCCATAGGCCACAACCTGAACCTACTGTCGAGTGATGTTGAAAGCCGGCTAACTGCCTGTTTGTGCTGGACCTACTGGTCGGGTGATGTTGAAAGCTAACTGCCTGTTTGTGCTGGACCTACTGGTCGAGTGATGTTGTGGCTAACTGCCTGTTTGTGCTGGACCTACTGGTCGAGTGATGTTGTGGCTAACTGCCTGTTTGTGCTGGACCTACTGGTCGAGTGATGTTGTGGCTAACTGCCTGTTTGTGCTGGACCTACTGGTCGAGTGATGTTGTGGCTAACTGCCTGTTTGTGCTGGACCTACTGGTCGAGTGATGTTGTGGCTAACTGCCTGTTTGTGCTGGACCTACTGGTCGAGTGATGTTGTGGCTAACTGCCTGTTTGTGCTGGACCTACTGGTCGAGTGATGTTGTGGCTAACTGCCTGTTTGTGCTGGACCTACTGGTCGAGTGATGTTGTGGCTAACTGCCTGTTTGTGCTGGACCTACTGGTCGAGTGATGTTGAAAGCCGGCTAACTGCCTGTTTGTGCTGGACCTACTGGTCGAGTGATGTTGAAAGCTAACTGCCTGTTTGTGCTGGACCTACTGGTCGAGTGATGTTGAAAGCTAACTGCCTGTTTGTGCTGGACCTACTGGTCGAGTGATGTTGAAAGCTAACTGCCTGTTTGTGCTGGACCTACTGGTCGAGTGATGTTGAAAGCCGGCTAACTACCTGTTTGTTTTGCTGCAGGACCTACTGGTCGAGTGATGTTGAAAGCCGGCTAACTGCCTGTTTGTGCTGGACCTACTGGTCGAGTGATGTTGAAAGCCGGCTAACTGCCTGTTTGTGCTGGACCTACTGGTCGAGTGATGTTGAAAGCCGGCTAACTGCCTGTTTGTGCTGGACCTACTGGTCGAGTGATGTTGAAAGCTAACTGCCTGTTTGTGCTGGACCTACTGGTCGAGTGATGTTGAAAGCTAACTGCCTGTTTGTGCTGGACCTACTGGTCGAGTGATGTTGAAAGCCGGCTAACTGCCTGTTTGTGCTGGACCTACTGGTCGAGTGATGTTGAAAGCTAACTGCCTGTTTGTGCTGGACCTACTGGTCGAGTGATGTTGAAAGCCGGCTAACGACCTGTTTGTTTTCCTGTTGGAAGACTAACCATCTGACCGAAAAGATCACTTGTGACTTGATACCTTTTTATAAACCAGGTTTTCATTAAGCAAAGCGTATTGATCTCATATTAGCTTTCTATTTCTCGCCGCCCTGAAAATCGTCTCTAGTTATCCAATTCGCAGCCCATTAGCGAGTGGTGCGGTCAGGGAGAGGGCGCGCGTCCGCATCAACCTGTGGTCGAAAACAACAACCCAGACAAAGCTTCAGAGACAAACATTACAGTAATAATGGAGCAGTCGACGAAAAGTACATCAGAGAAAAAATGGAGAGAGATAGTGATATAGAGAGAGGGAGTGAGAGAGAAAGAGAGAGAGAGTGAGAGAGAGAGAGAGAGAGAGAGAGAGAGACTGACAAACAAACAGACAGACAAGCTACCTCTATGAAACTGTTCAGAGTTATTTGATCCTTGTTACCGTGTTATCTCGCAACTTTATCTGACACAGAAATATGTACAAATCAATGGATTGACCCGATGGACATTTCGATTGCTGGCTGCTATTTTATTCCACAGTTCTATTTATAGAGCGCGAACTTCCGTCACCACAATTCCCCTTACTTTCCTTCCGGTTTGTCCTCGCCTAATGGAGAATTATCCAATTAAAATTGCACATGTGCTAATGGCATTTTTCTCACGGAAGACCTTTCTTGAGAAAGCGTCAACAAACTTACTCTTAGCCTCACATCTAGAACCAAGAACTAGAATAATTGTCTTTGATGTGCGTGGAATACGATTCAGTCTGGCTATAGACTAGACATGGAGAACCTTTCCAGATACTTCAGCCTTATGGCTCCATCTGATACAATATAGATTCTAAACCTAGAGTATGAAACTACTCTAAGAGCCTGGATCTGTAAGGTTTTAGAGAAGGAAGAAGAGCGGCCAGGGAGACACGTACACAGCGCTTTAAAGTTTCATTTTTTTTGTTACTTTCCCACATCATAAAAAAAACAAAAACAAGGGAAAAAAACCCAGCCGGCGGAACATTCGGACTCGAGGCGAGTTCAGCACATCGGACAAATAATTTATATATGGTACAATTTTTATTTTTAGTTATCAATCCTGCCATTTAAATTAGATGTTAGAGGATACAACAAAGGACAGGCTGGAGCACGTCTGACCACTGGTCACTTGAGACAGCAACTGCCTGGTCTACGCGTTCTCGGGCTAAGGTCCCAGAGATTTCCGGCAGTCCTCGCGCTCTGATTGGCCGACACGAGTGTCAATAACCAAGCTAGGGCGCGACAAAGGGGCTGGCCGGACTCTGATCACGCGGGGATACAAAGACGACAAAGTTAAGATAAAGATTTAAAAAAAAACACACACACAAGACACAGCAAAACATGAAAGTTTGGGGGGACAACACATCAAGGAGAATAGGATAAAAACTAAACCGATAGATCACATGATTGTAGTGGTCCATGTTTCCTGTCAATTCGTGAACTTGGCGCTCGGAGTACAATGGATTGACTTTAAATCTACAAAGTGTAGGTCTAGAAGTCCACACACAACTCACACTTGGTTTCCAAGACACTTTCAGATTAGTCGCAAGTACAACGGCGCCGTAGCCTAGGACTCGTCGTAAGCATTCTTTAGCGTATATTCTTGCAACAAGCTGTAAGCTAGCGCGGCGTTGTACATACGGTAACATAGCGTTAGCTCACAACTCATCGTAAGAATATGAAAATAAGACGGCTTACCCAATGTTGCAATAACTGCCGTGGATTCAGCCCAGGCAGCACGCAGCCCGTGGGCTTTATGAATTCTTTATGTAATGAAGAAATGGGTTTGGGAAGCATGACTCAGGCTACTGCTACTGTTACTGCTGCTGCTGCTGCTGTTACTACTACTACTACTACTACTACTACTACTACTACTACTACTACTACTACTACTACTACTACTACTACTACTACTGCTACTACTGCTACTACTACTACTACTACTACTACTACTACTACTACTACTACTACTACTACTACTACTACTACTACTACTACTACTACTACTACATAAAAAGTAAGCAGCACTGTACATACCGTACAGAAACTGATTTACTTGAACTTTTTTTTCTATCTATGTGCAAGAGTACAACCTCTCTAGGAAGAAGTTTAAAATAAAATAACAGCGTGTTCTGGAACAACAAAGAGACTCGATGTCCGATCCGTTTTGTTGGGGTTCACCAATTCAAAACGTTTTGGTGAAAAACACTTACAGTTATATAACTTGTTATTATGTACAGTGCTGCTTACTTTTTATGCCCATTTTATGTAGGGTTATGTAAGAAGAAAAAATGTTTAGGATTTTCTAGTGTAGAACTTCTTGTTTCTTTTGTGTATTCTATGGTCAACGCCCAATATCTCACGTCCATGGCGTGCAAAGATTTGTCATTCAATTTAATATGAACTTTGTTTTTATCCCCAAAGGGCACCGCATGTGATGTTTCATATTCTTTGACCTTGCTACAAATTTTGTTCTGCCTAGTTTTTTTTACTTTGTATTTTTGGTGAAGCTATAATCTGTGGGGTTTTTTGTTTTATTTCTTATCATTTCTTTAGTTGCCGCATTATAGATCAAATTATGGCCTTGAAGCGAGTTAGAATAGTATAATTGATATTGCCTCATTGTATGTTAGGAACCTACCGTCTTTACACATATCCCTGACGCGCAGTATATTTCTCCTGATACGATGTTTTCTAAAAAGAACTTGCCTTTATAGGTATCATACTAACTTGTTATTGAATATAGTTTAATTTATCAAGTTTCCCACACAGGGATTGTGTGTACGTTGTGTTCATTCCAAACTTGCACAATATTCACCCAAAAGCTATTTTTTTTTATAAGGTGTATGACTTTCATGTTATATCGTAGCACATTTGATTGAAACACGAATGTTCCTCTTGAGTTCTTTAAGTCTTGAAGATCCAAATTTCCTCCTTTTCTCATAATTCATTTCTTTTCCTGTTTGCCGGTACAAAAATTATTGCATCTTTTTTATATTAACCATTTGCAATCCTCCCATAAATGTAAGAATTAAACATCACTTAGCGTTTTATTTTTTCCAAGGCTTTTGTGTTGGTATATCTTCTTTTCCAAATAAATATGAAAAATGTGGTGTTTATTCTGTTTAGTTCGGACTCTGGTGTCCCTATGCTTTGCATTAGATGAACTAACAAGCTGGGTTAAAATGTTTTGATAATTTGAATTATCAAAACAACAGACATGTCTCGTTTTAGCCTTGGAATAAATCGGTTGAGTTAGACAGACAGGCAGGCACACAGACAGACAGACAGGCACACAGACAGACATACAGGCACACAGACAGAGAGGAAGAATAATGAGAGAGAAAGAGAAGAAAAAGATGGAGAAAAGAAAGAGACGAGAAAGCGTAGAAAGTGATGAAAGAAGGTCTATGCAAAACACGATCGAAAAATATGGTATGCACATAAATAAAAAGAAAGATACGCTTACACACACATGTACAATAGATAGGATTGACAGAGATGGAGGGAGGAACTGAGAAAGAGAGAGCTAGAGAAAGAGAGAGCTAGAGAGAGAGAGAGAGAGATAGGGAGAGACAGACAGGGCGAGAGCAAGATATAATGAAAGAGAGAGAAAGAAAAAAAAGAGAGCCAGTGCCAAAGAGAGTGAGAGAGAAACAGGGAGCGGAGGTGAATACACAGTTGAAAGACAAAGACAATGACACATACAGTAAGAGAGACAGAGAGGGAATTAGAGAGAGAGAGAGAGAGAGAGAGAGAGAGAGATACAAATATGGGGTGAGAAGGATAAGGAGAGGGATATATAGGGAGAAACAGAAAGGGAATGAGGCATAAAGAAATAGAGAGAGTGTTAGAAACATATGAAGAGAGACACACACACGAACAGGGAGGAAGATACTGTGAGGGAGCGAAAGACAGTGGGCCACATGGGGATGAAAATTAATAGATAGATGACAAAAGAGTGACCCTCTAAGAAAGAAAGAGAGAGGGAGAGAGAGAGAGACAGACAGAGAGAGAGATAGAGAGAGATAGAGAGAGGGGGGAGGGAGAGAGAGAGGGGGGAGAGAGAGGGAGAAAGAGAGGTAGAGAGAGGGGGAGGGAGAGAGATAGAGAGAGGGAGAGAGAGAGAGAGAGAGAGAGAGAGAGAGAGAGAGAGAGAGAGAGAGAGAGAGAGAGA
>RQTK01000766.1:122340-148378 GCA_003991915.1 Elysia chlorotica | reverse complement strand
CCACCTACCGGTAAACAAAGAACTAAATGAGCCATAGCGTTATTCCCACCTACCGGTAAACAAAGAACTGAATTAATCATAGCTTTATTCCCACCTACCGGTCTATTGCGATGAGCGCGAAGATGAAGATGGACACACAGACGGTGGTCTGCGACAGCCAGGAGATGACCTTGCAGAGGTCAGAGGTGGAGTAGCGCAGCCAGACGCCCTGGTGCTCCATGATGTAGCCCGGGTTGCGGAACAGGCAGGAGACCAGGTCGGTGAGGGCGAGGCACAGGATGTACCAGTCGCAGCTCGTCTTGGCCTGCAGACAGCGAGAGCTTGGCTTTAGCAGCGTCTTTAGCGTCTAGCCTCAGCACCTTATAGGCTACATTGTGGACAAGTTTTGACCGGCTGAGACAGGAGTCTGGTATCCCCACCTGCTGTGTGCTAGCCTCAGCACCTTATAGGCTACATTGTGGACGGGCCCTAAGATGAACTTCTGACAAGTTTAATTGTTGACAGTACGTATAATCCATGACTTACATCCTGTGCCTCGCCCTCACCGACCTGGTCTCCTGCCTGTTCCGCAACCCGGGCTACATCATGGAGCACCAGGGCGTCTGGCTGCGCTACTCCACCTCTGACCTCTGCAAGGTCATCTCCTGGCTGTCGCAGACCACCGTCTGTGTGTCCATCTTCATCTTCGCGCTCATCGCAATAGACCGGTAGGTGGGAATAAAGCTATGATTAATTCAGTTCTTTGTTTACCGGTAGGTGGGAATAACGCTATGACTCATTTAGTTCTTTGTTTACCGGTAGGTGGGAATAACGCCATGACTCACTTAATTCTTTGTTTACCGGTAGGTGGGAATAACGCTATGGCTCATTTAATTTTTTGTTTACCGGTAGGTGGGAATAACGCAAGGACTCATTTAGTTCTTTGTTTACCGGTAGGTGGGAATAACGCTATGGCTCATTTAGTTCTTTGTTTACCGGTAGGTGGCAATAACGCTATAGCTCATTTAGTTCTTTGTTTACCGGTAGGTGGCAATAACGCTATAGCTCACTTAGTTCTTTGTTTACCGGTAGGTGGCAATAACGCTATAGCTCATTTAGTTCTTTGTTTACCCGTAGGTGGGAATAAAGCTATGACTCATTTAGTTCTTTGTTTACCGGTAGGTGGGAATAACGCTATGGCTCATTTAATTTTTTGTTTACCGGTAGGTGGGAATAACGCTATGACTCATTTAGTTCTTTGTTTACCGGTAGGTGGCAATAACGCTATGACTCATTTAGTTCTTTGTTTACTATACAGAGTAGCTCAATAGTGCGATGTTTCTACAATAAGCTCTATACAGAGTAGCTCAATAGTGCGATGTTTCTACAATAAGCTATATAGCTCAATAGTGCGATGTTTCTACAATAAGCTCTATATAGCTCAATAGTGCGATGTTTCTACAATAAGCTCTATATAGCTCAATAGTGCGATGTTTCTACAATAAGCTCTATATAGCTCAATAGTGCGATGTTTCTACAATAAGCTCTATATAGCTCAATAGTGCGATGTTTCTACAATAAGCTCTATACATAGCTCAATAGTGCGATGTTTCTACAATAAGCTCTATATAGCTCAATAGTGCGATGTTTCTACAATAAGCTCTATACAGAATAGCTCAATAGTGCGATGTTTCTACAATAAGCTCTATATAGCTCAATAGTGCGATGTTTCTACAATAAGCTCTATATAGCTCAATAGTGCGATGTTTCTACAATAAGCTCTATATAGCTCAATAGTGCGATGTTTCTACAATAAGCTCTATATAGCTCAATAGTGCGATGTTTCTACAATAAGCTCTATACAGAACAGCTCAATTTGTGCGATGTTTCTACAGTAAGCTCAGATCTTTACAATTCTTAAGGGTCGTAAGTACCACAGGATATAGAGTTAACAGCCCTTGATGATGATGATGATGATGATGATGATGATGATGATGATGATGATGATGATGATGATGATGATGATGATGATGATGATGATGATGATAATATTAAAAGTATCTACATATTTATATTAATTATGAATCAAGATCCTAGAATCTAGACTCACCGATTGCAATAGGTATAGATTTGTGTCTAGATCTTGATCTAGGTCAACATTCTTAATTCGTTATCTAAGAATTATTACACCGCACGATCTATGTGGATTTGTCGTGTGATACTGGTTTTTAATGAAATACCCGAAGCATTGGGTTCATCTCCATGTCACGCAATCATCGTTAAGCAGAGACGGAGCTTTCGAGGTATACATATACCTAACAGGAACATACGTAACTGACACGGGTTTTAATAAAACAAATTTAGTCATATGAAGCCTACAAATGTAGCCTATTATCCCATATGAAAAAGTATACATGCAAGTTGTGTTTTTTTGTTTGGAGTGGGGATAAATGTCACTCGCGTAGGCGTTCTAAGCTTGTTGTCTTGGAAATGGAGAGATTGTTACTACCGGAACCAATGTGGTGGACGGTCTTAGAGACGGCTCACGACCTTTGTTACGCACGTATACATTTTCTATGACGTCATTAGACCTGTGGCAAGTACAATGTAGCGATAGCTAACGACTCGTCACAAGCCTTCTAAAGTCGCGTATTCTTGCGCCGAGTCGTACGGTAACCGCGGTATTGTACTTACGGTCCCTGGTGTTTGATATCAATGCTAACATCAGAACTGATGCGTCTCCCTCATTAAGTCAATGACATTTTAGATCTACACATACTTCAGACATATCTTTTCTTACAGTCTCTATTGCCCTTTTCCTGAAATCCAACGCCTAATCAGCGATATTGTTGGTTTCATTATTTTTTTTACTCATTTACACATGTTTTACTTACCGGCATATTGTACGTTCCTAATTGTTCTCTTGTTTTTAAAGTAAAGTTATATTTTTAGCATAAACATTTTCTAATTTTTCATAGTAGCTTGTATATATTTCACAATTCAAATGTGTGAATAGAGTATTCTAGTATGACTTACAAATAATAAGTGACATGAATCAAAAAATAGTCATATAAACGTCAAATTAATATTAAAATTATGATAATACCCAATGCGAGAAAAGCGCATTGAAATCTAGTATAAACATTGTAAATTCTGATATAAAAACTCTGGAAATCTAAATATGACAAAAATGTAAAACGAATGATATTTAGGTAAATGTGTACCATTTAGTTATTTCGAGCGATATACACTCAAAGCTTTTTCTTCTTTAAAGATTTTCTGTGTTTTGTATATCAAAACATTTGACCGCAAAGGTTGTATGAGAACGCAATATATATAAAATGTAAAACTATAAAATAGCATATGCCTATTGAATACATTAAGGTAAAAGTCGAAGGGAACCTCGTTTTTATGAGCGCCTCTAAATATTGACACTGAAAAATCTATTTATGGTAACGATAATGGCGGACTTTTGAATCATCTTTAACAAACATAGAAAAGGTACTCTATTAAGTGTGGATCGAGACGATGTGAATATGATAGTTAAAATAAAAATAAATTACTATACTGTAGGTTACTCATATTGCCCTTATTGATACTTCTACTATATATCTAGATCTAATCTAGTTTTAGATTATAAACTTACAGTAATATTGTTGCTGTTCTTGTACATTTTAGACATGTAAACGCCACCGTAAGTTGTGCATGGTCGCCGAAAATATACTAACTATAAAAAGATTGGCCTACTTCTATGGGATAGATAGTGGTTTTGTCGTTTTTAATGAAACGGTTCAATGTGGATCATTTTAAACTTTAAAGATTAGCAACGAACAAACAGCCTTTCAAACAATCCGCGGGGATTGAACTGAATTCAATTTAAATTGGAATTTTTTTTATTTAATAACATAATAATAGTAACCAGCCCTAAAACCGGCATGGGATTTTGGAAGTTTTGAGTGCTCATCACACCACCTTTGTAGCCTTTTGTTAAATATTTATGTAAAAAAAAACAACTAACCTAAGCAATTGAGCAAACTCATTCGTCTGTAGTTACTTACATCCTTTGTATCACCCTTCTTGTGTGAATAGAACATAGTAGACTTTTCAATGTTCTGGATAGTTTCCGGAGGAAAAAGCCAAACTTAACAGTTTTTGTAGAACTTTTGGTAAATCAGAACATCCAGTTTTAAAGCAATCGGGAGGAAAACAGTCTGTTCTGCATTGATTTTTCTTTCTTAAGTCTGTTTAATTTCGTTTAGCGAGATGTTATCTGCATATTTTCTTGAGCACTTCAGTGCAAACATTGCATCATCGTTATAAGAATTGCAGGACTGAGTTATATCTGACATTGATACCGGATTGAGAAGATTCCTAAAATAGTCTTACCACTCTTGGTTCTATAGTTTTTCGTTGTTGTTTTTGGGGTAATACAGGAATAATCTGTTTGTTTCCAGAAATACCTTGGTTTGTCTTTAATACATGAGTTGATCATCGGTTTTCCAGTTTGAGATTGTAAGAATAATATGTTCTTCTAATCTTCGCATACATTATTAAACTTTTTTTTCTTAATTCGGAGGCAGTATGGGGTTTATTAGTGTTCAAAATAAGTTATAGATTTTCGTGAAAAGCTGTGCACTTTTTTTTATTTAGCCTCCTCACAATGGCTATCAAACTCAGTTTATTTTTAGTCTATTTTAAGCCCCTTGATTGTCCGTGGAACACAGGGCAGCAACAACTCCCCTCCACCGAACTGATTTCTGCCTGGTCCTCGTCAACTAGGCCCATGTGGCACCTGTTTTACTTAAATTCTCTGGCTCAGTGCTAGGTCTTGCCTTCCTCCTGATCTTTTTTACTAAAACCTCTGCCTCAGTGCAAGACGCCAAGTCCTTTTCAATTTGGCCCATGTGGCACCTATTTTATTTAAACCCTCTGGCCCATGTGGCACCTATTTTACTAAAACCTAGGCCCATGTGGCACCTATTTTACTTAAAATCTTGGCCCATGTGGCACCTATTTTACTTAAAACCTAGGCCCATGTGGCACCTATTTTACTTAAAACCTAGGCCCATGTGGCACCTATTTTACTTAAAACCTAGGCCCATGTGGCACCTATTTTACTTAAACCTAGGCCCATGTGGCACCTATTTTACTTAAAACCTAGGCCCATGTGGCACCTATTTTACTTAAAACCTAGGCCCATGTGGCACCTATTTTACTTAAAACCTAGGCCCATGTGGCACCTATTTTACTAAAACCTAGGCCCATGTGGCACCTATTTTACTAAAACCTCTGCCTCAGTGCAAGACGCCAAGTCTATCTACCCCGGGCGTCCAACCTGGCGCTTGCCTTGAGAATCCACACCAGGGCCTGCCTTGTGACGTCATGTTCAACACCAGGGGTGAAGTTTGGCTTTATCCTCATTGCCTCTGCTCATACATGACACAGCCGTCTGAAAACATAATGATATTAATTGATTTTGTTAGTCTATCAATTTTTTCTTTACGTATTAATTCACGGAGTCTGTCCTTGTAAGAAACTAACACTTCTTTACAAGTGAATGAATTTTTCCCAGCGCGATAACAATTCCATGTAAGTAGCTACCCCTACTCCGGGTATACTGGGTTGGTCAATGGTGGAATCAGGGAGCAACAAAGTTAGACTTATTAGGAAGTGGTCTGATTCTGGACGTGGTATTACCTCCATAGAGTCACCATTATTAGAAAGATTACTGCTGATAACAATACTTTACCATCGATGATGTCCCTTTGTTTGCGATGAATGTTATATACCGCTACAACCTCCGCGTGTTCTGCTATTTAGGATGAGAATTCGATAAAGTTTATAAAGGCATATTAATTAAAGCCCAAAGACATCTTTTCTCTTTCGACCGTTGAGACCCCCATACATGGTTTTAGAAACATTTCTACATTACCACGCTCCACAAGCCCATCTAGAAAAGAAGTCTGGCATCTCGTGCCTTCAGTGATCAGCCTCTGGCAATCAGGGAACACTTCTTCAATATATGCGAACCACTGTGAACAAAGCTCTTTTAAAATCCCCAGAATTTCTCAAAGAACTAGTATCACGCTCTTCAAGCCCATCTACAAAAGGAGTACATGTACAATTGTCGGTCTGAGCAAAGTCTAGTTATGCGGCTGTTCTTGAATTCAAGTCATCAGTAATTAGACATTGGTAAGCTGTTAAAATTGCTCATTGCCTGTCGCCAAGTTCTCATTGTAATCCCCGATTTGTTATTGTCTGAAAAGAAACGGTCGACCAGACTAGTGTCGGGTCGGAGCCCAGCCTAGCGTACATAACTGGAACCTCTCAGACCCCAGCGCATTCCGCTGTTTGAGCTGGGCGATCGGGAGTTCGACCCCAGGGCATCCAAGTGGGCAAGTGTTGCTGGGCGACATGTCATTGATCTTCTCTTTCTCTGCCGCTACAATACGTACAGCAGTACAATGCATAACACGGCAGTAAGAAACAGTGAGAGATTCTGCGTGTTTGGGGCAGGAGAGTTAAGGCGGGTGTGTCCCTCATTAAACTTTAGTTAAAACTGGTCCATCAACCGGCTTAATTTCAATGAAGAAAATGGTCTATATAATTATAAATCACCGTTACAAAAACTCACTTGTACCATCAGGCTCACGGTATCTGATGAGAGGTCAAAGAAAAGGTTCATGTTTTCCTATCGACGTAAACTTCATTATGTTCTTTAATACTTCTTAGTGACACGTTATATTTTTTGCTACAGTGCCTTTGTAAAGAGTCATTAGTACTATTATTATGTTTTCTCCAAAATTTGTATCAATTTTGATTTTGGCGTAACCATGTTCAGTTTCTCATAATTATATGTACATGTCTAAGTCGAGTTTCCCTTAAATAGCTAAGTAGAGATGAATCTTATCTTATCTTATCTTATCTTATCTTATCTTATCTTATCTTATCTTATCTTATCTTATCTTATCTTATCTTATCTTATCTTATCTTATCTTATCTTGTGTTATCTTATCTTATCTTATATTAATGCAAACGACTTTATGGACTCCCCAGCTACCTGAAGCTGTGCAGTGCCAGCGGATATTCCCGCTACTCGCTGAGCCCCAGGCACTCCAGGAACGCGATCCTGGTGCTGGTGGCCTTGACCCTGGTGATGGCCGCGCCCTGCCTCTTCCTCTTCGAGAACACGGGGCGAGGGGTCTGCCTGATGACCCCCCAGACGCTGCACCGGCCGCTGGTCAAAGCTTACTACAGGTCGGGCATGCACGTCCAGTCGAGGTTCTTGTTTAACATCCATCGGTAGCAATAGATAGGCTATAGTGTGGACTGGCCACACGACTAACGTCCGACAATTTTATTTGCTTCCACACAGCCGCTCACGTTATATACAACTGTTCGAGGCTTCAGTTTGAGTTTGAGGTTAGGGTTAGGGTTAGCGTCCAACGTCATCACTATGTAGGCTATACTTATTATGGGCAGGTACACAAGACTACCGTCCGACAACTTTACGTGCTGCCACACAGAAACAATGCGGAAAGACCTCAACCCCTGTTTCAGCCGGCCACATTACACGCCCTCCCAAGATTAGCTTCTAACTTAAAGAGAAAGAGAAAAAATAGACAAACAGACGAAGCGCGGGGATGGTTAGATAAGAAAAGGGGGGAAGAAGAGAGTCTTAAAGGCACACACTGGTGATTTATACACTGTTTTCCCCAATACTATTATAATATTCCCAAAAAAAGACTCCAAGACTCCAAGACTCTCAAATAGACAAGGTCAAGCCAATACACGTTAACATAGAATACAATAGAATACAAAAGAATTGGCAAGAAAGAGGGAGTTACAAATGATAAGAGAAAGAGAGAGAGAGAGAGAGAGAGAGAGAGAGAGAGGGGAGAGAGAGAGAGAGAGAGAGAGAGAGAGAGCAGAGAAAGAGAGAGAGGGGAGAGAGAGAGAGGCAGAGAGAGAGAGAAGAGCAGAGAGAAAGGAACACAGAGAGGCACAGAGAGAGGCAGAGAGAGGTGAATGTGTTTCGTTGCTTGCAAAGCTATCATGAAAAACAATGTTTTTACTAATCTGAATTACTTCCCTTGAGATGGTGTATGTTTCCAGAACCTGTCCCAGCATGCAATGTTTTTCTCATTTTGCTTAACTTTAAATTGACAGAATGCACCTTGTTCAATTGAAACTCATTATAAAAAGTTAATGACATAGATAAAGACCGAACGACGTAGAGAAACTTAGAGCCAAAGAGAAATACAGATCTAAAGACAGAGCAAGACATCTAACATTAACATACTTCTATTTATTTTGAAATAGTATCATTACTATTTTGTTTTGGTTTCCAATTAATGTTGTTTTTCTTTTCAGTGCGATTTTTGCTCTATTCCTGATCATGATGATTGCTGTGGCCTTCTGTTACATTAGTATTGCTTTTGCGGTAAGTGACTTTGATCAGGTATGTAGACAGTCCCCACCAATATGGGACCTTAAATAGCGTACACAGTGTCTCACGCCATGAGGTACTTACAATAGTCTGGAGACTAACAACTATTATGGCCGTTAACACAACCGCACTCAAAACAGATCACGACTTAACAGCGTCTGCCAATTTTTTGGATCACGAGGCACATCGCTCATCTTTATAAGAAGGAAACCACACTTGGACAGCTTTACGCCGTAACTTTCTGCACCGGGAAAGGGCACCCGATTAAACAACTCGGCAAATCAGAACTGAACTAAGCGAGTTTACGTGACTCCAACGCACCAAACACCAGTAGCGGAAAGTTCTTATGGAAGCGTTTAAAGAAAGAATGGAACTGATAAGAAACTCGCTACCTTTGTCTCGCTAAATAATTTAAAGTGTAAGCTTACTATAAACATAATTGTTTGTAAAGTCTATCTGGTGGAAAAACAGCTTTACTGAACTTAACGGTGGCTCTAGTACAACTGAATCATCGGAGGGAGGAAGAAGGGAAGGTGGTGGTGGAGTCAAAGCAGTCTAGAACATTCTGCACTGATGAGAAATAATATCAAGGTCGAATCTTAACCGCTGCCCTTGACTCGGTACACATTATTGTTCAGAAAACTGAGTGGACGTAAAACTAATAAGTGGTTTCTGAGACTTAGGAATAATTGTTTAGTTCTGAAGTAATCATAATTATATCGTACGATGGTTTGAGTATTTTTTGTTTTGTTATTGTTTTTTGCTTAACTTTAAATGTCAGCACTTGATAGGTAAATATATTGTGGTCGGGTCCCCAGACTGACGTCTGAGAATTTTATGCTCTGCCACACACGAGGAAGGGCCGGGAGACCTGGGCTTCTGTCTCAGCCGATCACATTAAACTGACACCGGCCCGATCAGTAGAGGACAAGTTCAGACACAAATACAATTTCACCGATCGTGGGTTTCGAACCAAAGACCCCATGATTCGGAGACCAACGCTCTACCACTTGATCCAGGTCACTCCGATGATCCTCGTCAATTAAATCCTTTGTCCTGGTCTGCTCGACGGGTATGACTACAGAACAAGGGAGTGAACTGTCAGTCATAGGCATATATAGACGTATCACGACTCACTTTCAGTCAAAACATCTCTCAATGTATCACCACTCACTTTCAGTCAAAACATCTCTCGTCGTATCACCACTCACTTTCAGTCATAGACATCTCTCGTCATATCACCACTCACTGTCAGTCATAGACATCTCTCGACGTATCACCACTCACTTTCAGTCATAGACATCTCTCGACGTATCACCACTCACTTTCAGTCATAAACATCTCTCGTCATATCACCACTCACTTTCAGTCAAAACATCTCTCGACGTATCACCACTCACTTTCAGTCAAAACATCTCTCGACGTATCACCACTCACTTTCAGTCAAAACATCTCTCGACGTATGACTACTCAATTTCAGTTAAAAACATCTCTTGACGTATCACCACTCAATTTCAGTTAAAAACATCTCTTGACGTATCACCACTCACTTTCAGTCAAAACATCTCTCGACGTATCACCACTCACTTTCAGTCAAAACATCTCTGGACGTATCACCACTCACTTTCAGTCAAAACATCTCTCGACGTATCACCACTCACTTTCAGTCATAGACATCTCTGGACGTATCACCACTCACTTTCAGTCATAGACATCTCTCGACGTATCACCACTCAATTTCAGTCAAAACATCTCTCGACGTATCACCACTCACTTTCAGTCAAAACATCTCTCGACGTATCACCACTCACTTTCAGTCAAAACATCTCTGGACGTATCACCACTCACTTTCAGTCAAAACATGTCTGGACGTATCACCACTCACTTTTAGTTATAGACATCTCTGGACGTATCACCACTCACTACCCCTACACCCCACTTAATGCATCCAGATCAGGAGAGAGCGACGGGTGCTGAGCGAGGCACTGGTTCCCAAGGTCACCTTCCAGACAGCAGCAGGAGAGGCGGACAACCCGCCAGGAGAGGCGGACCACACACCACTGGTGAGTGCACTGAGGCAGGCCAGGGGGCTGGTAGTACTGGGTTTGTGATACACCTACACACACATGACGTATTTAATCACCGTAAAAAGATTATCACTGTAGTACCTGTATTGTACACACATGAAGTATTCAATCACCGTAAAAAGATTATTACTGTAATTCATGATTGTATTGTACATACACATGAAGTATTCAATCACCAATAAAAGTTTATTAACGTAGTACATGTATCGTACATACACACTAATAACAATTATTACTGTATTACATAAGATGACATACACATGAAATATTTAATCACTAATAACAATTATTACTGTATTACATAAGATGACATACACATGAAATATTTAATCTCTAATAAAAATTATTATTGTATTACATGAATTGTACACAAAGACAGAGTATTTATTGACCAATAAAAGATTATTACTTTAGTACATGATTGTATTGTATACAAACATGAAATATCCAATCACCACCAACATATTTGTACCAGAGAACATGAAATGACGAGAGGTTACACGTCCAGGGGTTATCTGGCTCAAAATAATCAGGGCAGCTTTTTCCTTCTTAGGTCCTTAGTTAAACCTCACTCTGAATATTAACCAACCGAGTTTTTTTATATAAAGAAATAGAGTGAGCCCGCGACACGCTATCACCCCATATCAAAAACATTGTGAGCTCTTTTTGTGAAACGTCTTACTAAATCGAAAGTCTTTGTTATTACTGTGGCAATGTGCTTGCGATATTAGATCTACACAAGGAAAGGTGATAACTCCAGTAATGAGCTTGTGATTCTAGAAGCACACAAACAGGAAATGTCCAACCACAAGCCACCGATAATTACTGTAACATTTAAAGCTACACATACACGAAGTATCCAACCACCAAGAACCGGTTCTTTTCTGCAGTAATGGGCTTTCAGTCGTATTGAACCATCAGCAATCAGTTATCATTTCATTTTGATATTTAGAGATACAAAAAAACACGAAGTATTCGACCACCAATAAAATAGTATTACTGTAGTGTGGGGTTTGCGATATGTGGAGGTAGACGAACACGGCATACCCAACCACCAGCCAGCTTCCCCCCCCCCCCCCCAACCCACACACACACCCATTATTACATAGGTATTAGTTTTGTGATGTTTAAAGTTGCACGCACATGCATAAGGTATTCAACTACCATCGACCAGTTTTTCTGCAGTAAAGGTCTGCACTATTTAGAAGTGTACAATCATAAAGTGACCAACATTCAGCAAACGGCTATTACTTTAGTCCTGGGTTTGCCATAATTATATAAACAATCATGAAGTAAATACTGTTGTGTTGTGCTTGCTGTATTTAGAGGAACACAACTAAAATCAGTGAATTTCAAAATCCATCTTGTCCTACATTTCTTTCTCAAATGACTTGCAACTTGTCAGACATGTGAAGACACTGTATCTAACAATATAATAAAGCGGCTTTTCTTAGATGTTTTCACACAATTTTGGCACTCAAAGTAGTAACTGGATCTACAAAGATCCGAATAAATAAGGAAAACCGAACTTTGTGGTTCATATGTCCGCACAAAGGATCAACTGCCTGCAGAAACTAAAATTAAGCAGTCGATTATTGACATCTTACTGGCCATTTCAGGACCCGCCCCTCCCCTTAATAAGAGCTCACCGTTTTGATTCAGCTCGAACTTAATGACTGTTGTTGTGTTACAAGGTTTCAGGCTATTTTCACAGTTTCGATTTACTAACTGAAAGTAATAACAAGGATACATGACATAAAAGCATTTACGAAAACACAGCCGAAGGAAAAAATATTCTGTACAGATTGAAGAGAAAAGTTACTTTATTTATATAACAAAAAATCAATCAAATATGAAGTTTAGCTGAAAAAATAATGAAATTTGGTATCGTCTATAGATGAAAGAAACAGAACATGAAATCAGTATTGCTTGCTTTTTTGTGAAACATCGTAAACTATACAAAGAGTCACCGGTACTCTACAAGATAAACACACAATAAATGTGAACATAATAGTTGTTATAGTGAAGAACCATTAAGTACAAAGTAAGTTGATAAAAGTACATTGAAATCAGTAATTCTAACGTTTAGAAAATATAAAAAATTGAGCGAACGGAATATTGCACAACTTCATGAGGCATAGCTTCAACATTACTTTCATGATGATACTGATACTTACTGACCAAGGCAGGGTATGAAACCAGTGGTTTAGGTTAAATAAAAATGTGGATTGATTTCTGCACGATTATCTTCTTCCTCACTTTTTTTATTCACTCTAACCTCTCTTTCTTTCTCTCTCTTTCTCTCTCTCTCTCTCTCTCTCTCTCTCTCTCTCTATCTATCTCTCGTATCTCATACCTCTTCATTCTTTCTGTTCCTCTAATATAATAGCTACCCTTATTCCTCACGCCAACTACAATTATCACTTTATCAGCTCCCCGCCTTCTCTCTCCTCTCCCACTTATTTCTTTCTTTCTTTTTCTATGTCTCTCCAACTCTCCATCAATCTATCCCCCTCTCTCTCTCTCCGTGTGTCCAAAATATAGCACAAGAATATTCTCGCAGGGCCAATCTTACAAAGACAAACGTTTTTACAGGTGAGGGAGTGAGTCATAAAAGTGGCGAACCTCTGCATGAAGAACAGCTCTCAGTTGCTGCAGGTGGTCAATTTTGAATTTGTGTAATCTTCCTTCTTGAACTGTAAAGTTTTGGAGATTCAGACTGCGGTAGTTCATGTCGACGTGCCATCGGCATTGCCTGCCGTTTCTCTTCGAAAGACAATTCAAAGGCCAGAGATCCACCCTATGAGTACATGTACTTCAAAGTGCAAATTTTGGTCTCATTGGTATTCTTGGAGGGCTTGATGGACTTTATGCCACATTCCTCAAATTTGTCAAAGTCTCTGAAGAAAGGGAAAGTCAAATACTTGACTTGATGGACCTGAGGGGTCATTCTCCAGGCTTTGATCAAATTCACACAATTACGGGGCGAGCATATGTCCACGTTTGTCAGACGCCTCTGGATTGTGGCATGCACACTATCGAGCTTTATCTGAGAGTGTTTTCTCTATAAGGTTTTCTGCTGCGTTGGTTTTCCAAATTTCAGGCAGAAATATCTTAGAGTAATGGCCAACGCCCAATTTTGGTTCTGATAGGTACAACCGTCCAACTGTCAACAATGCGCTCCAAAAACGAAACGAGGCAGGATACAAAATCCCCTCGCGTTTAATTTACCCTCTACCTCGTTCCATGCAAATCATTAATTTTTTATTGTGTCTTTCCGACAATGACAGCTTTGCATTTTTGGTTTACAAACTCTTTCATCAAAGCCAAACCACCAGACGTCTGAGCTGCTTTTTGAGTCTCTTCAGGGCATTGGGTTTCCGCAGTCACTGCATTCAACATCCACCATTTCTAGCCCCGTTAAGCCCGGTCTCCTTGCACACTCTGTGTTGTCCCTCAGCTCCTGCCAGACTAAACATTGACGTATTGCTTCTTTTCTGAACATCAGGTTCAGATTTTTTTTATTTTTTTCGCATCTTTCACATCAATGGCCAGTCTTACAAACACTCTATTCCCTGCGCATGACATCTTTTTTGTTTCCTCTTTCAGCATCATTTAAATCTTCACAAAGCAATATGATGTTTTACAAGAGCATTTAGGTCCCAGTTTTTTACATTCTTTGTTAACTTTCAGAAAACTTTTGGAACCGTCAACGACATTCCAGCCTACATAAGATTTACCAAACTGCCCGCAACGCTTTAGTTTAGAGGCTGAGTTGCTATACGACATAGACGAGAAGAAGCAGAACAGACACAAGTATTATTCTTCGGGTTTTAGGTCTTCTTTTTATCAAACCAACCTGAGTATGTAAGGCTTAACACAACTTAGTCAAGTTCTAGAAACTCTAAATTAATATAGAAGCTCCACAGAGAGGTGTGCAATCAGGGACATCGCACATCGTAACTACACACTAACGAGTAGAGTGTGGAATTCGCCACATGGGCACACGGTTGATCAAACTAATATGCAGACAAGCCTGTTCTGCGACGGCTAATCATAGTCTGTCATATTGAGAACCACGACGACGTTCAACAGTTTAATTTAATAACCAACTGACTTGGCGTTGCCATGTGAGCACTTTAGGTAATACGATCAATAGAAGAATGTTCTTCCTTAAGGAATAATATTGAACAAGTTTAATGCATTAAAAGATGTTTTCACGCGCTTTACAGTTCACTCATTTAAAGTGCAATGTCTTTTGTTATGAATTTTTTGTGTAGCAGCATTACAAAATAATGGGACCAGTTCGCGTATTGATGAACTAAGAGCAAACCTACGAAAGTTGTTGGATAAGAATTGCCGCCTGTAGACACAGTGGTATAATAAAAAGCTCTGTTTTAAAGCTGAGTATATACTTAATGATCTAAGCCATCCTCCATTCAATGAGTATCTGGAGAGTGCAAATCATGACTGTAGAGACAAGAACAGAGAGACACCGCAAATCGATTCTTCCATAAACTTAAAAAAGACTTTCATAGTTGGAGCTGTGCAACTTAATTTGATAAGATAAACAATAATTGTTCATTTCATCTTTAGATACACTATAATTGGTTATCTTTTCTTTAGAAAAACAGTAATTGTTCATCTTATCTTTAGATACACGATAATTGGTTATCTTTTCTTTAGAAAAACAGTAATTGTTCATCTTATCTTTAGATACACAATAATTCTTTATCTAATCTTTAGATAAACAATAATTGTTCATCTTATCAATTGTAAATAATCATTTGACAGAACAGTATCTATTTCTTCTTCATAATGATACAAAGAATACTTTGGTTTTGTTTGTGTGTAAAGTTTTAGTTTTTTGTGTGTAAGTTAAACATAGGCACCCATTATGTGTATTAATGTGATTTAGACATCAAATCAATTCATCTATGTTGGCAATGCCCAAAACAAAACTTCAATCAGGGCGAACAAAGTTTATCTTACGTTACTTTACCTAACCTACCTTAATTTCTCAGCAGAGCCCGCCTCAGGGCGTGGGTAGACCAGTCCTGACATTTCACCAGCAGCCCCGCACTGGGAGACGTCAGGACACTCTGCGCGTACACCCTGAAAGCGTTCCTGTTGGGCTCAGCAAAGCGAACACACCGCAGAACAAGAACACACACCATGATTCCTTTTTTACTTGATGCGCTAAAAGGTGCAGAAAAAAAATTCCGATTTTCCCCAAATTTTGCATGCCGTGTTCAACATAGATGATCTAGCTACCCACAAAATTTCTTTACTCTAGTACAGCTGCTTCAAGGTCAAGCTAAGGACATAATGAACACCCCTCGTATGTTAAACATAGGCACCCATTACGTGTGTTAATGTGATTTAGACATCAAATCAATTCATCTATGTTGGCAATGCCCAAAACAAAACTTCAATCAGGGCGAACAAAGTTTACCTTACGTTACCTTAACTAGCCGTACCTTAATATCTCAGCAGAGCCCGCCTCAGGGCGTGGGTAGACCAGTCCTGACATTTCACCAGCAGCCTCGCACTGGGAGACGTCAGGACACTCTGCGCGTACATCCTGAAAGCGCTCCTGTTGGGCTCAGCAAAGCGAACACACCGCAGAACAAGAACACACACCATGATTCCTCACCGATCCTGATACTAAGCCCCGCTTTCCTACCGCACGATTTGAACCTCGAGGGACCCGTCCTAGATGGGGATCCAGCTCTTCCCTACACACACGCCAACGTAGGTCAGAAACAGTCGCCAGGGACATCACGTGGTCAGCCAACACCTCCCAAGGACAACGGGACAGGGTGCCCGGCTTGGACAGAACCAGTTTCGACTTGCTCAGAACCAGTTCCGCTTGAAACAGTCGCTCTTGGCCCAAGCGCCTTGTCTGTAGCGCCCAACCCATTGGCTGTCCAGAAACGGCCAGTTCCTCTCACTGATTCAGTTGGACGTGGGGAAGAAATAACGGTTGTGGAAAAACACCATGGACAAGGCGAGACGTCTTGTCCAATGGAGAATTCATCCCCAGCACCGACAGCTTGCAAGTCCCCCAAAGATTCACTTGGTTCGGCCAGTCACTCTGAGACCTATGCTACTGGACTTCGCAACCTTGACCACAGTATTATCCAACTTGGTCTTGTCCGCTGCGATTCCAGCACCTACCGTTCTAGTTCTGGAACTTGCGATTCCAGCACCTACCGTTCTAGTTCTGGAACTTGCGATTCTAGTACCTCCCGTTCTGGCAGCTCCAATCCTAACACCGACACAACCAATTCTGGGAGCACGCAGTCCTCTAGCCCATCGCGGTGCCAAGGTGAGTATGGAATCCCTGAGCACCAGTCGGACACCAAGGCGCGGGCCTGGAGCAAACCCCTGGCTGACCAGGTCGGGCTGGCCCTGAGGTTAGGACCTGCACAGACAGCCGGCGGGGGCGGGGACAAGGAGCGACGGGTGGTGACCAGGGCAGAGAACGTGCCGGGACGCGGGGATGGGGGTCAGCAGGAGACGGCCACGTGGTCACGCAGAGCCACGCGCGTCACGTCTCGGGAGAACACAGTGACCACTTCCGCCACGGCAGCCCCGCAGGGCGGTCTGCACATTCTGGGACTGCGCAGGCGCAGAAACACCCGCGTGACGGGCCTGCTGTTCAGCGTGACCGTCGTGTTCATTCTGAGCTGGGTCCCGCCCTACGTGGCGCTGATCAAGGGGCTGTACGTGGGCTACGCCTGGCCCATCAGCGCCGCCCAGTTCACGCTGCTCACCTACGGGCCCAACGTCTACGTCATCAACACGTTCGCCAACCCGATCATCTACGCCGTGGCGAGCGCCACCTACCGCAGGCACGTGACCGACTTCGCCATGGCGGTAAAGAGCGCGGTGCGCAGGCTGGTCTGTCGGTCATAGGGAATCCCCGCACGGTACAGGTGTCAGGGTGGCCTGGACATTCATTCTATCCCTTAGTCGTCTTCGCCAACAGTATCATCATCATCATCATCATCATCATCATCATCATCATCATCATCATCATCATCATCATCATCATCATCATCATCATCATCATCATCATCATCATCATCATCATCATCATTGTAACGCATTGTACTATAAGTTGATCTATTCATTTCCTCACCCTTTTTTGGTGCGTAACTTTTGGGTAGCGGATCGGCTAGATCTATGTACATTATCTTGTTTGGTTGCATAACGTTTGTATTTCAAGCCTAAGAATTTAGTTTTGTTTATTGAACACAGCCCGCACTTGTATGGTCAAGATTCTTCTCGAATCTCCGACTTAGTTCTAGCATTATAAAGGCCTCGTCGCCTCTTGTTTACCTTTGTTTTGATCGGTTACTAATTTATAATGACTTGTACCGAGAATGTTCTCTTATGATTTATGTAATTCATTTTCTGGATAATTCGACGAGATTTTGTATAAATAAGAATCTAAATTAGATTTAGTGAGAATGAACATTGTCTCCAGAGTCAACATTGAAACCCCAGTAATGATTAATGAGTCGTCCTACTAATATTGTACAGTATAGTTCTTATGTTGATTAAACAGTTTGCAATTGTTACTTGCGGACTTCGGACTTATTTTCTACGGACGAGTCGTGTGATTGGCTGTAAATATTTTTAATACCCCTAGACAAACAGAGCCTAACAGATCACCATCATCACCACCAAATCTGTTACACAAGGGCTGATGCGGCTTAACACTAAATTGTGTAAATAACAGTGATGCACCCAGTCCTAATGAGTGGAAGTCGGCAGGTCCCAGAAAAACAGCCCCAAACTGAGAAACAGACACATTTGTCAGCTTTTTTTCTTCTAAACAAAAAACCTTGTGCTAGTGATTTAAAACATTTATAACTCTCTCAAAGTAAAAAAAATTAGAAGATCTTCAAAAAATGTTTAACAAGTTGTATGGAAAAATAGAGCTTTCCTGCAATACAAAAATTTCCGTATCTCAAAATTACGACTACAGTCTCATTAGGAGTGGTTGCAACTTGCATCACAATAAATTATTCTTTACCCTACCTTCTATTTAAAAAAAATGAACAGGTGCGTTGACTTATCTATGGTGCTATACATACTATACCACCCATCTATTAAAAAAAAACCCAGGTGTTTTGAGACCAAGGGGTGGTAAATAAAAACCACCCCTCTATATCTGGACAATAATTAAACAGTAGCGAGAACTCTACAGCACATTAATGGTCAACAGTAGCGAGAACTTTACAGCTCATTAATGGCAACAGTAGCGAGAACTCTTACAGACATTAATGGCCAACAGTAGCGAGAACTCTACAGCACATTAATGGCCAACAGTAGCGAGAACTCTACAGCACATTCATGGCCAACACGCCTCCACCTGACATTTAATTTAGTCAGGCAGCGTCTATAGTTATACTGCCAACTGCCCCAAACAATGACAATACAGCACCTGATCAATTGTCAACATAATTATAGGCCCACTGATCGAAATATATATCTAGATCTACGCCAAATTGAAACAGACATAGATGTAGATCTACGACAAAGTGAAAACAGACATAGATCTAGATCTCCATAACGTAGACCTAGCTTTAGATCTGCCACACCACCACAAAAAAGCAAAAAAGACAGACAGATACAGTAAAACATATAAAATTTGCGGTCAGGGAAAATACTGCCGAAAACGAAATACAAACAAACCAATAGCCCACATCCATATAGGGTTATACAAGTTTTATACAGAACAAAAGTATGCACATCGTGATCAACTTGAGACTGCGGTTAAGACTATCGAACTTTGTCTAATTGGGAAAGGGGGCGTGCAAGTCAACACCTAATATACAAGTCATTTTGTCAAAATGAATTACTGACAGTTTTGGTAAAAAAAAAAAAAAAAAAAAGCTTTGATATTTGTTTTTGTTGTTGTTAGATTTTTATTGTTGTTGTTTTTATCCAAGAAAGACACCTGCGACCACAGTCGTTACTGACCTAAATGAAATGAGGCGTGGGCAGCCGTGAACCAAAAACTCTGCAAAACGAACAGGCACCCAATAAGTGACTGTCATTTACAAAAAAATATGTTCTGGTATACTGTATTCTACGAATGGACGACCGCCTGTTATGTTCTGGTATACTGTATTCTACGAATGGACGACCGCCTGTTATGTTCTGGTATACTGTATTCTACGAATGGACGACCGCCTGTTATGTTCTGGTATACTGTATTCTACGAATGGACGACCGCCTGTTATGTTCTGGTATACTGTATTCTACGAATGGACGACCGCCTGTTATGTTCTGGTATACTGTATTCTACGAATGGACGACCGCCTGTGAGGTCATGATCAAAGTGACTGACCCCCTTCATGTGTAACCGCGAGGCTAGAGTCAGGCTTAAGTCAAGGATTACTATAATTTGGTTATCTGTGGCTTCGGTCTATACATGCCCTAGAGTCAGGCTTAAGTCAAGGGTTACTATAGGGCTTAAGTCAAGGGTTACTATAGTTTAGTTATCTGTGGCTTCGGTCTATACATGCCCTAGAGTCAGGCTTAAGTCAAGGGTTACTATAGGGCTTAAGTCAAGGGTTACTATAGGGCTTAAGTCAAGGATTACTATAGTTTAGTTATCTGTGGCTTCGGTCTATACATGCCCTAGAGTCAGGCTTAAGTCAAGGATTACTATAGTTTAGTTATCTATGGCTTCGGTCTATACATGCCCTAGAGGCATGCTTAAGTCAAGGATTAATATAGGGCTTAAGTCAAGGATTACTATAGGGCTTAAGTCAGGGATTACTATAGTTCAGTTATCTATGGCTTCGGTCTATACATGCCCTAGTTTCAGGCTTAAGTCAAGGATTAATATAGGGCTTAAGTCAAGGATTACTATAGGGCTTAAGTCAAGGATTACTATAGTTTAGTTATCTATGGCTTCGGTCTATACATGCCCTAGAGTCAGGCTTAGGTCAAGGATTACTATAGTTTAGTTATCTGTGGCTTCGGTCTATAAATGCCCTAGAGTGAGGCTTAAAGTCAAGGGTTACTATAGTTTAGTTATCCATGGCTTCGGTCTATAAATGCCCTAGAGTGAGGCTTAAGTCAAAGATTAATATAGTTTAGTTATCTGTGGCTTCGGTCTATACATGCCCTAGAGTGAGGCTTAAGTCAGGGATTACTATAGTTTAGTTATCTGTGGCTTCGGTCTATACATGCCCGGTGATAACGCGCACGAACGAATTTTTAAGCACATAATTCCAATAATTAGGCACACATTAATTTATTAATCATTCTGCTGGTTACCTTCTATTACTAACTTAGACTTAATTTTACTTCTTTTGTCTAAAACATTTATCGGCATTCTTAAGCAATATGCGTTTAAAGTTTTGGCTCGAGAGCCATCGGCACGCAGGTCGTGGTCTGATCGTCCAAGTGGGTATATAGGTTGGGGCACGTGTGAATCTTTGACATTGCTAAAGATGAGGTCAAGCGTGCTACTCCCTCTTGTCGGACATGATGTTTGTTGTTGAAATGCGGGAAAGGCTGTTTTTACATTACAGCGGTTGAAACCCCCGGCTATAGCGGGAAAGGCTGTTTTTACATTACAGCGGTTGAAACCTCCGGCTATAATTCTAAAGGCGTCAGGAGACTGTCTCTTGTAAATAAATATGGGACCACAGTAGTTCTGTTGCATGTGTGTAATTGGCGCTTAGTGGAATGTACACAGATGTCACAATAACGTGGGAGAATTCTCTGGGTAAATAGTAGGGACGGGTCGACATTCCATCTGGGTAAATAGTAGAGACGGGCCGACATTCCATCTGGGTAAATAGTAGACACGGGCCGACATGCTAATAAATTCCATCTGGGTAAATAGTAGAGACGGGCCGACATGCTAATAAATTCCATCTGGGTAAATAGTAGAGACGGGCCGAAATGCTAATAAATTCCAAACTCGAGTCTCAAAAATTATGGCTGTTGACTGTTCTTTGGGTTACACCACTTTGAATTAACATAAATTAAACAAACACCTCCTCCTGATTTTTTGCCCGAGTCTTTAATTTATGTCGCTTGGAAAAAGTTTACAACCATCCAATCAGCATTATCATCCACAATGTTTTGGTGCTACCAAGTTTCGTTAAAACACAAGCTACAGTCATTTATGCTTAGGAGCTACCCCTTTGATTCACCGATGTAATTATATATAATAATTTTCTTCATGAAGGATCAGAACTTTACTCTGGCAGCTGCTGTTTATGAAAAATGTGGACAACAATGTCATCTACACATAATAAAATTAACAAAAAATGGAGATGCCGGGGATCGAACCCGGGGCCTTTCACATGCAAAGCGAACGCTCTACCACTGAGCCACATCCCCTCTTGGTAACTGGACTTTACAAAACATAATATACTCTAAATTAAGGTATTTCAGAAAAATAGGCTTATGTGATTTTTTAAATCTAAAAATGTGTTATAGTTTTTTTCTCCACCGATGTCTATGTCATCCCCTAAATCTACTTTACGTGAAGCTTTCACTATAAAATGATTGCTTTAATTTTTAGCAAGAAGCTGTTACTATGCAAGGGGAACTACTCTTATATACTTAATTATTGTTTACAGACAAAATGGCTTCTCATGATGCACCTAGCCAACACTCGTCTTATTTGCGCCAGTATCTACAAAATCATTCAAACAGGTAGCACATGAACTGTGGAAAAGCTTTCTGAATCAAAACCAGAGTTTCTGAAGTGGACTTCTTTACCTTCTTTGGTTTTATTGAGAAAGCAGTCATTTCTCAAATCTCATTATTAAAATAAAATTAGAACTAGATTCTCTAGAATTTATTCAACCTAGATCTAAAATCTATATTTCTAGTTCAGATGTATAGTATTATATGGCACCATGTAAAGTATTCTAACTATACAGTAGAGTTAGAACTATGGGTCTAAAGGTATAGTTAAATAATGTAGGAATTATACTCACATAGACTTGTGATGGAGTTGGGGCTGTATGGCTTTGGCACAAACAGTGGGAATACTACGTCCACTGCCATACCATTGTGGTCCCTCCACAGTCCAGTCAGTCCCTCTCCCTTAGCTATAGTTAAATCTATTCACTTTCACTACAGATGTATTCCCCAAAGACCTAAATCCACTATTACTAGATAATGAGCCTTGGCCATCCCTCTCAAAAACCTCTAACATATTCCTGAGTTTTTTTTTTGTCAACTATTTGAGGCTTCCGATATATCCATGCACTTCCCCAATTCTATCACACCGTGAACTATGTGCGACTCAGTTTTTGTGAGAATTGAAAGCGGCCCCAGTCCTTCTATTGAGTGTTTGCATCCCCTTGCTACATTGGGCATGTACACTATCCCCTCTGATGCAGAGGTCTTGTCGTTTGCAGCTCTTTTGTGGTTGACTTCGGACAGACGAAGCTTGTTTGTTGATTGAAGGGATAGAAGTTGAGAAGTTGCAGGTTTCATTACTGGCAAAGATGGTGATCTGCACAAGTTTTAATCTTACTAGTTACATTTACACATGTGATAATTAGAATTGTTTTTGAATGCGGTGTGTTGTTACTTGAGTTAGCCTTGTATGATGTCAGTGAGTTGGATTGTGAGTTTTTTAACAGGTACATGTTTCATCTGATGCTGTAAATTTATTTTCTGTCGTTTTATTAAAGGACACAACCTACAGGAAATTTTAGCAAGAAACAGTTGCGGAATTCGGAGGATGTATCAAGTCGCACAAACAAAGCTATCTGGACCCGCCCATCTTTGGCCAGAGAATCAACACCTCTAGTGAACACTTCCCCATGTTCTAACTCTTTACAAGCAAAGAGCCATACCTCAATCAACGTATCGTGTAAAAATCATCAGATCCTTCCTCACATCAATGGAAGTAGACAGAAAAAAATGAAAGGCAGTGTAGAAAAGTAAGCATCTACAATAGACTTTGTCTAGAAGTTTGAGAGTTTAAGAAAAAATGCTTTCAACCAGACTTATGAGAAAAATGTTTTAGTTAAAAATAATAACTATAAATAAGATTTTGCATAAGGAATACCTTGTAGTGAAAATCATGTGCGCATCATATGTATCGATAACAAAATTCGGTCTTAGTCTTCAATTTTTGGGTGTAACTAGTATCACAGTAAAGATTGATTTTGGCCTGTCCCATCTTTAACTTTCCAATTTTTATTTTACTCTTTTTTGTTTTTTTTTATCAGCATCCCAGATGAAATCTTATCCGCAATCTTTTGGAAACTGCAAATCGGTGATTTGATAACAGCATCACAAGTCTGTCGCCGCTGGTACCGAATTGCTGGAGACAAGTCAGTACCGACAGTTCAGCAAAAATGTAAAACTTGTCTCTTTCAAAGCCAAGAAAAGAAGCATTATATAATTTCATTTTCCCTCAGCATCTTTCTTCTTTTTGAAACATATGGCTTGAAAGTAAGTGTTAAAGATTTTAGTAAGACAATGCACGAGGTAGACAACAGGAGATCGCCATGTTGGGAACACAAGAGACAGGTTTTTGTTATTACTTTCAACAGAGGCCACATTAACAATAAAGTGAAGCCAAATACTATAAGTATTATACATGTAATATCATACCATCCCCCTTCTTAAAATTAATACCGCTATCCTTCACAATTAATCCCCTCTCTTAGTTTAAAAACATTTGTTAATAATAATAAATAATAATATATTGCATTTATATAGCAAACTTCCACATACATCTTGTCTGGCGCTCAGTCTTGTCCTTGAGGCTTCATTTCCTTCAGCTGCAATGCTGATCTCCCTTAAGCTTTTAACCGTGGCCTCATACGTCTTACACATCTCAATGGCCTGATGCATAGTTAGGTCCACTTTGTTGAGTAGTTTTTTCTTTTGTTCCGAGTATTTACAGCCTTTGATAATTTTTTCCGTCAGTCTTTCTTCTTTAATGGTTGTTGAATCAAAGTCACACTTTTCAGCTTTGGTTTTAGTCTGACTCTGAGTATAAATTCTTCAACAGATTCTGTCTCCTTTTGCAGGTAGCTTTGTAGCTCAATTCGTTCAACCCACTTGTTAGGTTTTTCAATTAAGTGGTTTTTGAATATACTCCAGACATTATCTGCTGTTTTCTTCTGTTCTGCTGTGATATCTGATGCTATCAGTAGATCACGTCCTTTAGGTCCGGCGCTTAACAGGATGAAATTCCACTGATCTTCTTCATTGACTTTGTTTATAGTCAAGTAGCTTGTCATGAAATCCTTCCATTCATTATAAGCTTTTTGCTTATTTGGACGTTCCCGATCCAGGTGTGGGAGGGAAATCTGTGGATTCATTTCAGCTTTCTTTCTTTTTCTTATTTTTCTTAAGACCAGCTATGTGTGAAGCAATTGTCTTTACTCTTGTTGTAGTAGCTGGTAGATCTCGTAGTTGTTGTAACTGGGATTTTTGTGGTCCAAGGCAAGCAACTATTTTGACTCTTGTAGTTTTTGTAAACAGTTGATTTAAAGAATACAACTCTAATTCGACTGTTGTTGCCTTTGATTTTTGCATCGGCTGGTCTATCGTGATCAGTCTTGATTTTTCATTGCGGCGTCTCGCATTCGTCTTTGTACCCTGGGACGTCGATAGTTTGGTAGGTTTCAAGCATTCTTAAGTAGTTTGTACCAAAATGATGCTGCAACCACGTTCTGACACCATGTTATAGTCTTGGGTCTGTGGCTATAAAGATTTTAGTAAGACAATGCACAAGCTAGACAACAGGAGATCGCCATGTTGGGGGGTCTCTATAGAGGGAGGGAGAGAATTATCTCCCTCTCTCCGGGTTTAAAGTCTCCTAGGTTCTCCTGGGGGATCCTATACGGCAACAGGCGGCGTTGACAGAAGACAAAAGATCAGGATGAAGGCAAGACATGATCTACCTGTTATGTATGGGGTTCCCTAGTTTTGGAGGTTCTAAAGTGGAAAGGGAGGATAGGTTGAGACAGATAAGACAAACCTTCCCTTCTATGCTGGGGGGACGGGTAAGGTTAGGTTTATACATTTAATTTTCTTTTTATGAGTGAGGCGGGAGATTGATGAAGTAGTATGGCTGCATAGCTAAAACCTGGGGTATTACCCTATTGGTATTCTAATTTAGTATTGTTGCCATTGTCACCATAGCCATTCCGCTACTTCTGCAGTAGTTAAGTTGTTTTTTGTTTTTTTTAAATCTTGCTGCTAATTTTTTTTTCATTATAATTATCGTTATTAACACTCATGTGTCATTATTGCTACCACCCCCACTGCCACCCCTACTACCCCTATCACTACCATAAAATTTGTCTCTATTGTTGCGATTACTGTTAACTCTACCAACACTATTGCTATCATTGCCACCACTAAATTAACCATTATCCCCACCATCACATCTGTCACTCTTAGCATTACCACCACCATCACCATCCCCACTACTGCCCCAACTGCCACCACCATTATTATTATTATTATTATTATTATTATTATTATTATTATTATTATT
>RQTK01000766.1:94689-117182 GCA_003991915.1 Elysia chlorotica | reverse complement strand
CCATTTTTGACGGGTCGTTTGGGTGACTCATCAGCCACAAGCCTGCCACGGTTTGAAAAAATTATTTTATTTTAAGGAATTTTTCAAAACCGATTTCATATTCGTGATCAGCGCCCTCAAATTAGCAAAGTCTACGCGTAAACAATAGGTTTTGATGAAAAATAAAGATTTTAGAATTTGTTTAAAATTAAGTTTATTTTTCTTACTACCGGTCCCTTTCCACTTTTGCCACCACATGGGAAAACCCAACGTGCCATTCCCCTTTGGTGTGCAACCTGAGGGGTCAACTCATTACAGTAGGCCTACAATACAGTGTTGTTGAAACAAGAATTTCAGTTGCACGTAGATAGAAATTTTTAGAAGCATGGAAGACGAAAGATTGATTGAAGAAGTCTACAAATACAAATTTATTTATGACAAAAGCGACGCCAAGCACAGCAACAAAGATTACATCGGTTAAGCATGGGCTGATATTGCTAAGGAACTGAACTGCAATGGTAAGTATTAAAAGAATTATTGACAAATGTTTTATAATATTTTGCAGTAATAGTTATGCATATCATTTTCACCTTAAAGACCGACGAGGTACGTATAAATAACTTCTTCTCATGATGTGCAACTTTAAAGAAAAATAACATATTATTTAAAGAGAGTGATTATACAGGTGCAAAGTTTTATTATCAAATGCCTTTCATATAGGCTCTGTATAGAAAAACTTTGCATCTGAATAATCCTTTTCTTATTTAAAAGTTCATAAAATATTTAACTTGTATGTATGTTTAAAGTATGCCTGTACACACTGAATACGAATTTAATTAAAGCAAGACGAGTTTTGCCATGGCACACTACCAGTGGGGGAAACAAAGTAGGTAGTAAACTTGTCTCTCACTTCCATGGCTTTGTTTGAAGGTCTTCTGTTCAAAATTGTCTCTGCTCTGCCCATGTTCTGTGTAGGTGAAGTCCAAGATTCTTCAGAATCAACAATCTTCATTCTGTGTGGTTCATTGTTCAGTATAAAATTGTGAAGAATACAAACTGATTTAATGATGTCACAGGCAAAATCAGGCTGCGTTTCAATTGGTTTGAGAAAAATACGCCACATGTTGGCAGAAATTCCAAAGGCGCACTCCACTAACCTTCGTGCACGTGACAACCTGTAGTTAAAGATTTTCTTCTCATCAGTCAGTGATCTTCTAGGAAAAGGCCTCATTAGGTGGTAATCTAAAGGAAAGGCCTCATCCCCTATAAAAACATACGGCATGACTGTGTCTGTGCCGGGTATAGCGTTGTCCATAGGCAAGTTCAGTGTGTTTTCAGAGAGCTGTTGATAAAAACGCGTGTTTTGAAAAATGCCTCCATCACTAGAACTTTCATAGGCACCAACCTCAATGACAGTATATCTAGAAAATGCGTCAACAACAGCGATGAAGACGATAGATGGATAGCCCTTATAATTCCAGTACAAAGATCCTGATAAACTTGGGGCTTTCATCTCAACATGCTTTCCATCTATTGCACCTATGAAAATCACCACGTGTGTTTCTAGATTTGAAAATAGGATGAATCCAGTGTCTTTGTTGTCTTTTTTCTTTTCGTCTTCTTCGCAACCAAAGCCATAATAAAGCCAGCTTTCTGACTTTGTGGCTGGTTGGATGCGCCGTCATACTGCAACTAGCTACACACTGGAAAGAAAATATGTATAGGCCTCAGATCTAGTCGGGTCGGGTCGGGTCGTTTCTGGTTTAGAGTTTGGTAGGTGGAAACACAAAACGGAAACGAACCGACAAAAAACGGTCCGGGTCGGTTTGGGTCGAGTCGTTTCTGTTTTGGTGGAAACGCGCCCTAAGACGCATACGTTAAAACTGTATTAGCTTCACAGCATGGGGGAACCTCCACCTACAGGATAGAGGATGGCTTTCTCTTTAATGGAATTAACTAGATACTTACATGTCATGGGTGTCAGCAAACTGACTGCCACTCGCATATGTCATATAATCCTGATAGTAGCGAGAGGCGCTACTGTTCTGGCTCTCCCGCTCTCCATGTCCCCTCGCAGCAGTGGAACGCGCTCTCCATGTCCCCTCGCAGCAGTGGAACGCCTCCTCACGGCCTGCGAGAGGAGCTGCTGGACGCTGGTGCGAAATTCTAACTTCCCCTCTCCTGATAAAGTTCTCACCATAGGGAGACAGCTGTTACAGAATTGTTCACCTTCATCCAGTTTGTCAGACTCTCTCAGCACTTTAAGTAGCTCGGCCGCAACCTCATCTTCTGCTGGGGCTTTTCTTTTCACCAACCTGGTTGCTTTCTTGTCGCTGCCTGCTGAAGACGCGGGCGTCGGTGATGGTGAGGGCAATGAGGTCAACGGATGTTGTGATGGTGAGGGTGATGAGGGTAGAGTGTGCTGTGTTGGTGAAGGCAGCGAGTGAATTTCTTGTGAATCATTCGACTCCTCTTGTGGCGTCGCAGGCCGTGAGGAGGCGTTCCACTGCTGCGAGGGGACATGGAGAGCGGGAGAGCCAGAACAGTAGCGCCTCTCGCAGGCCGTGAGGAGGCGTTCCACTGCTGCGAGGGGACATGGAGAGCGCGTCCACTGCTGCAGGCCGTGAGGAGGCGTTCCACTGCTGCGAGGGGACATGGAGAGCGGGAGAGCCAGAACAGCAGCACCTGTCGCTACTATCAGGAGTATATGACATATGCGAGTGGCAGTCAGTATCCTGACACCCATGATATCTAATAGATGATAATAAAAATAAAACCTTTTGGTAATTTCATGTCAATTTTCACCCCGTTTTCTTCTTTTTCAAGATTTAAGACTTTCATTGTTAAAAATGTACTGTTTTGCATAATTTTGTGGCACGATTGCCTTGTCGTAAAATAAATACAAATAACTTACCTTAGTGTCACAACAAGTCTTTCTTTTGGCGATATAGCTTCTCGAAAATTGGTATTCTGCTTTTGCAAAGAGCATTTGCATAGACTGAGAAGAAGATCAAATGTTCTTTGTTCCATTCTGAGGTATTCTTTAAACTTTTCATCATCTTGGGCGACATCACGAAATAAATGATGAAATTCACCACGTGTGTTTCTAGATTTGAAAATAGGATGAATCCAGTGTCTATGTTGTCTTTTTTCTTTTCGTCTTCTTCGCAACCAAAGCCATAATAAAGCCAGCTTTCTGACTTTGTGGCTGGTTGGATGCGCCGTCATACTGCAACTAGCTACACACTGGAAAGAAAATATGCATAGGCCTCAGATCTAGTCGGGTCGGGTCGGGTCGGGTCGTTTCTGGTTTAGAGTTTGGTAGGTGGAAACATAAAACGGAAACGAACCGACAAAAAACGGTCCGGTTCGGTTTGGGTCGAGTCGTTTCTGTTTTGGTGGAAACGCGCCCTTACTCTGCAAAAATATTTCCCATTTTGTGAGTTTGAGTTCTATTTATAGAAACCTTCATCAACAATTAAAGTATTGGTAGTGATTCGGTAGGTACACTAAACTTAGCCTGTAGATTAGATCTACAGAAGAGTTTGCCTAAAAAAGGTGACATGCTTGGGGCGTTTAGCTGTTACGTTTATTGTCGCTGGTGATCAGAACATCAAAGCAGAAACATGTAATGACGACCAGAATGGTTGAAAAGAAGCACATCAGGTTTGTCTTCTATTTTTAGAAACCTCTATCAACTATTAAAGTATCTTGTTTCTAAGTGTTGGACAAGTTTGTCTTCTATTTTTAGAAACCTCTATCAACTATTAAAGTATTTTCTAAGTGTTGGACAAGTTTGTCTTCTATTTTTAGAAACCTCTACCAACTGTTAAAGTATTTTGTTTCTAAGTGTTGGACAAGTTTGTCTTCTATTTTTAGAAACCTCTATCAACTATTAAAGTATTTGTTTCTAAGTGTTGGACGAGTTTGTCTTCTATTTTTAGAAACCTCTATCAACTATTAAAGTATCTTGTTTCTAAGTGTTGGACGAGTTTGTCTTCTATTTTTAGAAACCTCTATCAACTATTAAAGTATCTTGTTTCTAAGTGTTGGACGAGTTTGTCTTCTATTTTTAGAAACCTCTATCAACTATTAAAGTATCTTGTTTCTAAGTGTTGGACGAGTTTGTCTTCTATTTTTAGAAACCTCTATCAACTATTAAAGTATCTTGTTTGTAGCTTCCGTGGGTATACGTGTACCCACCGAAGCAAGCTTGCTTCTGTTGGTACACGTTTGTCTTCTATTTTTAGAAACCTCTATCAACTGTTAAAGTATTTTGTTTCTAAGTGTTGGACAAGTTTGTCTTCTATTTTTAGAAACCTCTATCAACTATTAAAGTATCTTGTTTCTAAGTGTTGGACGAGTTTGTCTTCTATTTTTAGAAACCTCTATCAACTATTAAAGTATCTTGTTTGTAAGTGTTGGACAAGTTTGTCTTCTATTTTTAGAAACCTCTATCAACTGTTAAAGTATCTTGTTTCTAAGTTTTGGGTGAGTTTGTCTTCTATTTTTAGAAACAGTATTTTGTTTCTAAGTGTTGGACAAGTTTGTCTTCTATTTTTAGAAACCTCTATCAACTGTTAAAGTATTTTCTAAGTGTTGGACAAGTTTGTCTTCTATTTTTAGAAACCTCTACCAACTATTACAGTATCTTGTTTGTAAGTGTTGGGTGAGTTTGTCTTCTATTTTTAGAAACAGTATTTTGTTTCTAAGTGTTGGACAAGTTTGTCTTCTATTTTTAGAAACCTCTATCAACTATTAAAGTATCGTGTTTCTAAGTGTTGGACAAGTTTGTCTTCTATTTTTAGAAACCTCTACCAACTATTACAGTATCTTGTTTGTAAGTGTTGGGTGAGTTTGTCTTCTATTTTTAGAAACAGTATTTTGTTTCTAAGTGTTGGACAAGTTTGTCTTCTATTTTTAGAAAGCTCTATCAACTGTTAAAGTATTTTCTAAGTGTTGGACGAGTTTGTCTTCTATTTTTAGAAACCTCTATCAACTATTACAGTATCTTGTTTGTAAGTGTTGGACGAGTTTGTCTTCTATTTTTAGAAACAGTATTTTGTTTCTAAGTGTTGGACAAGTTTGTCTTCTATTTTTAGAAACCTCTATCAACTGTTAAAGTATCTTGTTTCTAAGTGTTGGACAAGTTTGTCTTCTATTTTTAGAAACCTCTATCAACTGTTAAAGTATTTTGTTTCTAAGTGTTGGACAAGTTTGTCTTCTATTTTTAGAAACCTCTATCAACTGTTAAAGTATTTTGTTTCTAAGTGTTGGACAAGTTTGTCTTCTATTTTTAGAAACCTCTATCAACTGTTAAAAGAAGACAAGTTTGTCTTCTATTTTTAGAAACCTCTATCAACTATTAAAGTATCTTGTTTCTAAGTGTTGGACGAGTTTGTCTTCTATTTTTAGAAACCTCTATCAACTATTAAAGTACTTGTTTCTAAGTGTTGGACAAGTTTGTCTTCTATTTTTAGAAACCTCTATCAACTATTAAAGTTTTTTTTCTAAGTGTTGGACTAGTTTGTCTTCTATTTTTAGAAACCTCTATCAACTGTTAAAGTATTTTCTAAGTGTTGGACAAGTTTGTCTTCTATTTTTAGAAACCTCTATCAACTGTTAAAGTATTTTCTAAGTGTTGGACGAGTTTGTCTTCTATTTTTAGAAAGCTCTATCAACTGTTAAAGTATGTTCTAAGTGTTGGACAAGTTTGTCTTCTATTTTTAGAAAGCTCTATCAACTGTTAAAGTATGTTCTAAGTGTTGGCCCCATTCTGTGTCCCCCCAGGCTGACAGCGAGCTGGCGTTCGTCATGTGCGCGCTGCATTACCACAACCTGGTCTCCCGGTGTCTCTGCGGAACTTCTCACCGGTGCGTGGCAGTCCGCGATGGTTTTACCACAGCTCAGGGGGAAGTCACTCTATGGTTTTATCACAGCTCAGGGGGAAGTCACTCAATGGTTTTCTCACAGCTCAGGGGGAAGTCACTCTATGGTTTTCTCACAGCTCAGGGGGAAGTCACTCAATGGTTTTCTCACAGCTCAGGGGGAAGTCACTCTATGGTTTTCTCACAGCTCAGGGGGAAGTCACTCTATGGTTTTCTCACAGCAGTCCCCCTTCAGTGAGATACCAAAAATCACAGCTCAGGGGGAAGTCACTCTATGGTTTTATCACAGCTCAGGGGGAAGTCACTCTATGGTTTTACCACAGCCCAGGGGGGAGTCATTTAATGGTTTTCTCACAGCTCAGGGGGAAGTCACTCTATGGTTTTCTCACAGCAGCTCAGGGGGGAAGTCACTCAATGGTTTTCTCACAGCTCAGGGAGAAGTCACTCTATGGTTTTCTCACAGTTCAGGGGGTAGTCGCTCTATGGTTTTCTCACAGCTCAGGGGGAAGTCACTCAATGGTTTTCTCACAGCTCAGAGGGAAGTCACTCTATGGTTTTACCACAGCCCAGGGGGGAGTCATTTAATGGTTTTCTCACAGCTCAGGGGGAAGTCACTCTATGGTTTTACCACAGCTCAGGGGGGAGTCATTTAATGGTTTTCTCACAGCTCAGAGGGAAGTCACTCTATGGTTTTCTCACAGCAGCTCAGGG
Organism: Elysia chlorotica; assembly: GCA_003991915.1. Classification (NCBI taxonomy): domain Eukaryota; kingdom Metazoa; phylum Mollusca; class Gastropoda; family Plakobranchidae; genus Elysia; species Elysia chlorotica. The sequence continues at coordinate 110,604 of RQTK01000766.1, read as the reverse complement.
GGGAAGTCATTTAATGGTTTTACCACAGCTCAGGGGGAAGTCACTCTATGGTTTTACCACAGCTCAGGGGGGAGTCACTCAATCATTTTCTCACAACTCAGGGGAAGTCACTCTATGGTTTTACCACAGCCCAGGGGGGAGTCATTTAATGGTTTTACCACAGCTCAGGGGGAAGTCACTCTATCATTTTCTCACAGTGCTCAGGGGGAAGTCACTCTATCATTTTCTCACAGTGCTCAGGGGGAAGTCACTCTATGGTTTTACCACAGCTCAGGGGGAAGTCACTCTATTCTTTTATCACAGCTCAGGGGGAAGTCACTCTATGGTTTTCTCACAGCTCAGGGGGAAGTCGCTCTATGGCTTTCTCAGGAACGATCATGATTTATAATGTATATTGAGTACAGTCACTCTTCTTTTTATTGAGGCTGGGTTTCAGTTTAAGGATATTATTGAGGCTGGGTTTTATTTAGTGATATTATTGAGGCTGGGTTTTAGTTTAAGGATATTATTGAGGCTGGGTTTTAGTTTAAGGATATTATTGAGGCTGGGTTTTAGTGGATATTATTGAGGCTGGGTTTTAGTTTAAGGATATTATTGAGGCTGGGTTTTAGTTTAAGGATATTATTGAGGCTGGGTTTTAGTTTAGTGATATTATTGAGGCTGTGTTTTAGTTTAAGGATATTATTTAGGAATAAACCATGTTTTTCTCATCACTTGCATGTTTTAAGGAGTTGGGCCAGTCCAAGACGGGGAGCCCCACAAGACGACATTGACCCGCAGTACGGTAAGTCCATTTCTATAGACAGTATAGGACAATGTAATCTGTTGCTACAATTAATAGAGGATATTGACACGTAACTACTGGTAACTCTGTTGCTACAATTAATAGACGATATTGACACATAACTGCTGGTAAATCTGTTACTACATGTAATAGAGGACATTGACACGTAACTGCTGATAAATCTGTTACTACATGTAATAGAGGACATTGACACGTAACTGCTGATAAATCGATATTATTGAGGCTGGGTTTTAGTTTAAGGATATTATTGAGGCTGGGTTTTAGTTTAAGGATATTATTTTGGAATAAACCATGTTTTTCTCATCACTTGCATGTTTTAAGGAGTTGGGCCAGTCCAAGACGGGGAGCTCCACAAGACGACATTGACCCGCACTACGGTAAGTCCTTTTCTATAGATAGTATAGGACAATGTAAGTCGGCTGCTACAATTAATAGAGGATATTGACACGTAACAACTGGTAAATCTGTTACTACATGTAATAGAGGATATCGACACGTAACTGCTGATAAATCTGTTACTACATGTAATAGAGGACATTGACACATAACTGCTGGTAAATCTGTTACTACATGTAATAGAGGACAGTGACACGTAACTACTGGTAAATCTGTTACTACATGTAATAGAGGATATTGACACATAACTGCTGATAAATCTGTTACTACATGTAATAGAGGATATCGACACGTAACTACTGGTACTATATGGTTTTCCTCTTTCCATAAAACCTTCTTTGAGGCTTATATTGGGAAAAGTGGAAACGTTGGCTATAACGATACTTATAAAGAAACACAAGAAATCTTGTTATTACATAGTAGCCTAATAGTGTTGTGCTGTTTAAAATGAAATTTTTGTCTACCTCGATCAAGGTCTGCATGGTTACACCTGTGTCCTCATCCTACGAAACACAAGACAGAAAATCCTGGAATGCAAGTTTTGTGACCTTCACACAAGCAGAGATGTTTTAAGTATGGAAGATTAGATCCTTAACTATATTTATTTTTTGATTAGCTGATAAAGCAAACAATCTATTACAAAAATCCTGAGTGTGGAGCAGAGGAATAGAGTAGGGTTGCCTGCCAAACACTCGGTGGCAGCTTGACCTATCTCTGTTTCATAGGTTCTCATGTTGGACCACCTCTTTAAAGCATACAAGTCACACAATGGCCAAACAATGTTGGAAACTTGCACCGGTATCTTTTAACCTGCTTACACAGATTAGCATTTGCACTATAAGATACATAATTTGATATGGTAGTACACTGAATTGCTTTCCAAACGGTGTTATTCCTATCGTTATCATTGTCATCATCATCGTCATCATCATCATCATCATCGTCATCATCATCATCATCATCATCGTCATCATCATCATCATCATCGTCTTTGCCATTGTCAATGTCGTCGTCGACATGGTCATTATCAATGTTATAGGCATCATCATAATTTTCAATATATCATTATTATTATGAAACTAGGTACAATATTTTTTATTTTTATTTTTCTTCTTCTATTTTTATTAATTTTAGTTTTGTTATTATGATTATCATCGTCGTCATCATCATCATCATCATCATCATCATTATTATTATTATTATTATTATTATTATTATTATTATTATTATTATTGTTATTGTTATTATTATTGTAAGTATTGTTATTAATATCATTACAATTTACATCCTATGTTTTCAAGAGAACAAAACTTGAACTAATTATGTTCTTATTGTATCAGATGGAACTTTTGTACATTTTCCCAGCTGATGACTCTGCCGTGTTTCGTCCTGTCTGTAAAGATGATAAAATGAGTCATGTGACTTGCCTGAGGGACATCTCGTTCCCGTGGAGAACCTCCCTCTTCAAAGGAATTATTCCGGTGCTGGCGGCAACATTTTATAGTTTTGTTGAGCTAAGGCGTAAAAAAAGAAAAAAAAAGAATTTGTATAAATGAAGCTTTCATTTAAATATTTTATGCAAAGTTTTGGTCGTCGCAGAAATTGTTTGAAAAAGTTTTTTGTTTGTTTAGTAATTCTTGAGAATACACACAAGCATAGCACTGGTAGTACTGGTAGTAATGTAGTAGTATGATTATGGTATTTCTACATTACAAGTGGGACCTGATCAGCACACTCTCATTCTTCAGGAAAACGTGACAGCATAGAGTGCCAAGGACTAATGTTTGAGTGGAGTACAATTACAGAATCATGTGAATCCTGGAAACATTCAATCTTTAATGGGAATAGCACTCCAGGGAGATGAAATGGGAAACGGGACATCTAAGTATCTGACAAGTTAAACCTGTCAGCTCGAGGTTGCTTCAGAAGCCAACTCACACACACACACACACACACACACACACACACACACACACACACACACACTTATAGAAGGAGAGCTCACACCTTTACTGTGTGTGTGAAACGCAGTTTTATGGAAACGAGAGAAGCACTCACTAAGATCCAACAAGACTTGCACGCAGCTCCTTCAATCATGCACAAATCTGTTGGATTCAGATCTTTTTTCTCACTTATCATTTTCCTTATTATAATTCCTAATGTTATTTTTTTATTTCTTGCTTTCCTTCAGAACGTTGTAATCTTTATAATTATAATCTCTAATGATATTATTTCATATCCTTCAGAACGTTGCAATTTTGGACATGACTATGCTGGATGAAGGAGGGGAGCCGTTTTGGACAGCCACTGGCATGGTGTCCTTTCAGACATCACCGGTTCTAACAGGTTTGAATCTTAATATAGAGGCAAATATTTTGTAACGCTCAAAGTTTAGGGAACAGCCGTGCGCCTCTCTGACCTCTAGACCTTTACTGACCCGTGTCCAGGTAGGGTCACTCAAGCCAAGCTCAATGACCTCTAGCGAGACCTGTGTCCAGGTAGGGTCAGTCAAGCCAGCCTCAATGACCTCTAGCGAGACCCGTGTCCAGGTAGGGTCAGTCAAGCCAGGCTCAATGACCTCTAGCGAGACCCGTGTCCAGATAGGGTCACTCAAGCCAGCTCAATGACCTCTAGCGAGACCCGTGTCCAGGTAGGGTCACTCAAGCCAGGCTCAATGACCTCTAGCGAGACCTGTGGTAGGGTCACTCAAGCCAGCCTCAATGACCTCTAGAGAGACCCGTGTCCAGATAGGGTCACTCAAGCCAGCCTCAATGACCTCTAGCGAGACCCGTGTCCAGGTAGGGTCACTCAAGCCAGGCTCAATGACCTCTAGCGAGACCCGTGTCCAGGTAGGGTCAGTCAAGCCAGGCTCAATGACCTCTAGCGAGACCCGTGTCCAGGTAGGGTCACTCAAGCCAGCCTCAATGACCTCTAGCGAGACCCGTGTCCAGGTAGGGTCAGTCAAGCCAGGCTCAATGACCTCTAGCGAGACCCGTGTCCAGGTAGGGTCAGTCAAGCCAGGCTCAATGACCTCTAGCGAGACCCGTGTCCAGGTAGGGTCACTCAAGCCAGGCTCAATGACCTCTAGCGAGACCCGTGTCCAGGTAGGGTCACTCAAGCCAGGCTCAATGACCTCTAGCGAGACCCGTGTCCAGGTAGGGTCACTCAAGCCAGGCTCAATGACCTCTAGCGAGACCCGTGTCCAGGTAGGGTCACTCAAGCCAGGCTCAATGACCTCTAGCGAGACCCGTGTCCAGGTTAGGTCACTCAAGCCAGGCTCAATGACCTCTAGCGAGACCCGTGTCCAGGTAGGGTCAGTCAAGCCAGGCTCAATGACCTCTAGCGAGACCCGTGTCCAGGTAGGGTCAGTCAAGCCAGGCGGGTTGAAAGGTCCAGGCCATAGTAAGAGGTGGGGGGTTGGGCACAAGGTAAAATACTCTGTTGTGTAAAAGTATGTGAAGGTATGAACAGTCACCCCCTGAAGATATTGGGCCTTAGTTAGATGAGAGGGACAGTGACAGGACAATGAGACTAGCCAATGGCAACACCATAATCTACTCAGGAGAGGAACAGAGCCATGCACACACACACAGAGCCACATTGCTTATGGCACCCAAGGCAACGCAAGCACAACTTTCTTGAAAGTCTGAATTTTACAGCCCGAGGGGAACCTGGAGGGGAAAAACCTGAAACACCAGAACAACCATACACCGGACATAGAGCAAGCTCATACTACAAGCTTGGTACTGGGAGAAGAATAGAGAAGTGAAAAAAGTGCCAGGAAAGACAAGTGGGCTTACATAGAGGAACTTATAACATAAACAGAAGAACGTCAGAGGTCGGGCATCCAGTGAACCTTCGTGAGGCAGATGAAAGATCTGGACTTCGCAGACGACATCAGCCCTCTCGCCAGAAAGCAACAGGACGCACAAGAGAAGCTATCAGGTGTGGCAGAAGAAGCCGGAAAAACTGCACTCCAGATTATCATCGAAACAACCAAGGACGTGTGAATTAATAACAAAGAGGTAGCTCCACCAAGACTACACCAGGAAAATATTAAAGAGGTTGACAAGTTTGTTGATCTAGGGAGTTTTGTAATCAAAGAAGGGAGCACAGACGAGGACATCAAATGCCGAATCAGCAAGGCCAGATCTGTCTACAACAAAGACCAATCTGGAGGTCTACAGCCCTGTTGGTCCGATCTCGATCTTACTAACGTGAAGTCATTCCTATTCTTTGTGACTAAGACCAATCTGGAGGTCTACAGCCCTGTTGGTCCGATCTCGATCTTACTAACGTGAAGTCATTCCTATTCTTTGTGACTAAGACCAATCTGGAGGTCTACAGCCCTGTTGGTCCGATCTCGATCTTACTAACGTGAAGTCATTCCTATTCTTTGTGACTAGGACCAGCATCCACAAACTACAAAACAGCCATTCCTATTCTTTGTGACTAAGACCAGCATCCACAAATTACAAACTTTTACCAACAGATGCCTCAAAAACGTCCTCAACGTTAGGTGGCCTGAAGTTGTCTCAAAGAAAGTAGGACAGAGCAAAATGCCAAATCAACTTCCATTGAGATGGAGATAACAAAGAGCAAATGAGGCTGAACAGGCCACACAACAAAAGCCTGTACCCAGCAGCACGAGGCAAGCCCTCAAGGGGAATCCCGCAGGGAGGTGAAAGGTCAGCCGCCCGAAGTACCACCTGACCACCTGGGCCAAGCTGGAAACAACCAATCAGAACTGAGATCGATGTCGGGGAGCTGCTGCACCTATTTTCCACAGGCAATCAAGAGGTTTAAACAAAAACTAAACTAGACATCGAATTGTGCTGAAGTTTGTTTGAAACTTTCAAACAAACTTTTTTTCAGGTAATCATGTACAACTTGTATGAAGAGCATGGTTTACTTAACTTGCATGAAGAGCATGGTTTACTTAACTTGTATGAAGAGCATGGTTTACTTAACTTGTATGAAGAGCATGGTTTACTTAACTTGTATGAAGAGCATGGTTTACTTAACTTCTGCATGGTTTACTTAACTTGTATGAAGAGCATGGTTTACTTAAAATGTATGAAGAGCATGGTTTACTTAACTTGTATGAAGAGCATGGTTTACTTAACTTGTATGAAGAGCATGGTTTACTTAACTTGTATGAAGAGCATGGTTTACTTAGCTTGTTTTCAGGTAATCATGTACAACTTGTATGAAGAGCATGGTTTACTTAACTTCTGCATGGTTTACTTAACTTGTATGAAGAGCATGGTTTACTTAACTTGTATGAAGAGCATGGTTTACTTAACTTGTATGAAGAGCATGGTTTACTTAACTTGTATGAAGAGCATGGTTTACTTAACTTGTATGAAGAGCATGGTTTACTTAACTTGTATGAAGAGATGGTTTACTTAATTGTATGAAAGCATGGTTTACTTAACTTGTATGAAGAGCATGGTTTACTTAACTTGTATGAAGATCATGGTTTACTTAACTTGTATGAAGAGCATGGTTTACTTAACTTTTTTTCAGATCAGTTTGAATTCCACCCAGAGTCCTACACGTGCACACGTTACTCAGACCAAAGCGGACAGGTTGCCATGGAGATTGGAAAGGTATGTCATTTTCAATGTGTGTGCATCTGCCCAGCAGTCAATTCTAATAATAAAAGTACAAGATATTTCTTTTTTTAAATCCTGAAAGCTGTATTTGAGACAAATTTTGTTATGTTTACATCGAGTAAAATCAGCCTGCTGTGGGCCCCCAACCTTTTCTCATTCCTTACTGAGCAAAAACTTCAAAAGTTGCTCGGTCACAGAAACCATCACTTTAATAGTAACATGGTAACAGAAACCATCACTTTAATAGTAACATGGTAACAGAAACCATCACTTTAATAGTAACATGGTAACAGAAACCATCACTTTAATAGTAACATGGTAACAGAAACATCACTTTAATAGTAACATGGTAACAGAAACCATCACTTTAATAGTAACATGGTAACAGAGAGCATCACTTTAATAGTAACAGAAAGCATCACTTTAATAGTAACATGGTAACAGAAACCATCACTTTAATAGTAACATGGTAACAGAAACCATCACTTTAATAGTAACAGAAACCATCACTTTAATAGTAACAGAGAGCATCACTTTAATAGTAACAGAAACCATCACTTTAATAGTAACAGAAACCATCACTTTAATAGTAACAGAAACCATCACTTTAATAGTAACAGAAACCATCACTTTAATAGTAACAGAAACCATCACTTTAATAGTAACAGAAACCATCACTTTAATAGTAACAGAAACCATCACTTTAATAGTAACAGAAACCATCACTTTAATAGTAACAGAAACCATCACTTTAATAGTAACAGAAACCATCACTTTAATAGTAACAGAAACCATCACTTTAATAGTAACAGAAACCATCACTTTAATAGTAACAGAAACCATCACTTTAATAGTAACAGAAACCATCACTTTAATAGTAACAGAAACCATCACTTTAATAGTAACAGAAACCATCACTTTAATAGTAACAGAAACCATCACTTTAATAGTAACAGAAACCATCACTTTAATAGTAACAGAAACCATCACTTTAATAGTAACAGAAACCATCACTTTAATAGTAACAGAAACCATCACTTTAATAGGGGGGGGGGGGTAAAAAGGTGTGTATATATATATATACATATTATGTATTGTGACGTGAACTCGATGAAGGTCTTCCCTGTTGCAGGTCAATTGTTGAATAAATATAATTCACGTTGACTCTGACACACTATCTAAGCAACATTAACGCAATAAAGATTACTAGGAATCTGTTGTAGAATGGTTTGGGTAGCATCTCTGTGATCTCTAACAGACTTTTGCAGTAAGAGGTGACATCACCACCCTCTGACCCACTTTTGCTAAATTTAGAACGGCATTCCCCTAAACTATAATATTAGTAATTTATTACGTGTGTCCACAATGGCGGCCACCTGTGCTTCTACGATTGGCGAGCAAAATGTCTATTTTTGGACATACAACCGCACTGAAATGCTACTTTTAATTTTATGCCATTTTATCATTTTTTACATTGAAAACCTCTCACAGATCCTATCATTACCGTTAAAACCCCGAATTTAGATTAGATCTAGATCTAGTCTAGATAGAGCCTCCGCACTTTAGATCTAGATAGATCTTACAAAGAAATTCAGCAAACCCTAGGAGTAGGAATGAAGTTCTTTCTAGTTCTCCGAAAATAGAGTGCAACAAAATTAAGTTTAATACTTCGATAAGATGTTCACGTTTAAAATATATGTTCATCTATCCCATAGACTTTCGGTTTACGCTAAAAAATAAGAGATTTTATCGGCACTCATTGAACCAAAACGAGACTGTCGCAGCATTGGATGGACGAGTTTATTTTTTTTTAACGGATGGAGACAGCTTAAAAAAACAAACAAACACGCTTTAAAATTTTTTTAACAAAATAATGTATGCTATGTTGATGAAGCGTGTAGCTATTTTATGGGTGGCACAGTGCAAAGGTTTATTATGGCTCAGGGCTGCCACCCCTACTCCGGTTTGACTCGCCTCGATTATTTTCTAAAGGCGAAAGTGCTCTTGGGTGGCGTCTCCGTCGAAGAAAAAGACATGCTTTCCATGCACGAAGATATCTTCCGTTATTTTTTATGATTTTTTTGAAAATTAGGCATTTGCCTCTTTTTGTCCCCCTTGAGAAAAAGTGTAAAAAACGAATTTGTTCGGACTTTGAGTGGATAAAAATACCTTTTTAGAAGCTTCACAATCACAGATTGCAATATCAGAATAAGACTAGAGTAGGGACGAGCCTGCAAAGTACTGCACAGGACTCGCGTCCCTTTATTATTAATAATAGGGTGGGCGTGACCTAGGTGTCTATTTTTGGAAGCTAAAATACGTACATAATGTACTAAGAGAGTTTATAGCAACCGTACTTGTAGCTCTGACGTGTACCGGTAGCGTGTAGGAAAACGAGGCTCGCGCTACCAGTCATCGCTTGGCTGAAAAGCCTTATAGCAGCGTAACCCACAGGTCGACCTGTAGCTTTTGTTATTGTTTTTATGTTAAGTTTAAACAGTGTGGATGTATATATAATCAAATCTAGATCTAGGATCCTATTATATATTAATGCGGTTACACGGTCTCGGCAACAGTCAAAAACAAACAAAAAAGGATAATAAAATCATTAGATCTATACTAGAGATCCATACCCAGACGAAAACCCGACAGCTGAGAAGCATGTATTTTGAAACCACTTTTCGATCGAAACAAACTAATTTTCAGGGCCCAATCTTCTTTCAATGGACTAGAATTTGAAAAAATAATGCAAAAATAACTTTAGTTTTTAAAAATCAAATCTTTATTATGGATAAAAACACGTTTAAAGTGTCGACGTGTAGAAGGCCTCCTACACGTTACACGCAGGCCAAATTTACCGGTAGCGTGTAGAGCTGACGGGTAGGGAGAAACTAGGTCAGGGGAATCCCAAGCGGATGACGTCACTGGAGCTCTACCCGCTACAAGTAAGCTACACGCGCTAGACATATAACTATATAAATCTATGGCTACGCGTCGTCTCTGCTATATCAGAAGAAATGTTAACGTAATTACGAGGACATCACATTCATTAAGAATTGTTATCGATGGGTACTAGAACTAAAGATCAGCCAGTGAAATTTGAAAACGAGGCTATCAATGGAAAAAAAGAAGAAACAACAGCGCAACCAGAGTGGTAACTGAGCAAATTCGCCAAACAAAAAACAAACAAAAAAAAGGTTTTTTTAAAGCGGTATACTATGATGATTGTTTATACTTTAATTGAAGGAAATTTGTCTTGCACAAAAAAGTGGGACATACACTCATGGTTTTCTCTTTATGTCTAGTTTTTTTTAGGCATTTGACGCCCCGCTATGGTACCAGTAAATTACTAAGAACGTAGAGGAGCGCCTGGGTGCAGAGTAGTGATGAGACGGTTAGGCATTTTTTTCAAAACTTGTTAATTCTAAATTCATAAAACTACTACTGTTCAAGTAAGTCTAATGCAATGTACATGTATTATTATATTTGCTACTTTTTTTTACTTTGAATGTTTCGTTGTATTTCTTATTTTGGTGAAAATTGTTATGTTTGAAGAACAATGAAGAATAAACAAGGCAAAGCTAAATGCTGTATCTTTTCATGTCAAATTTTAATGAGGAGAATCATAACAATGTTCATAACAACTGACTACAGAAAGGAAGGACAGTATTATTATTAAATAACATGATTTTTAATACAACATACCACCTACCACATACACAAGCGAAACGCCCACAAAACCTTCATAATATACCATATCACCTACCACATACACAAGAGAAACACCCACAAAACCTTCATAATACAACATACCACCTACCACATGTTTCTATCTGCTGCAAACTTGTACCACGCTTTCTGTATTTTTTGTCCTACATGTTTTGAGTGTTATGGAAAGCCTTTTCTTCTTTTCTAAAATTTCTCTGCCTCACTGTATTTTTCCCCTACATGTTTTGAGTGTTATGGAAAGCCTTTTCTTCTTTTCTAAAATTACTCTGCCTCAAATGTTCAGTAACTGTAACGCTATCTGTGAGTGTGAGCTGCACTTCCTTTGTTAAGTGTCTCCATACACCAAAGCCCAGACATTATCTCCCTACTGACACATATTTCTACAATAAAGCTGATCAAATAAATATTTTGAAAGCAAGCACAGACACAGTACTTTGTGTGCCAGCCAGACCCTCTGTACATGGATGATAAACCCGACACCTACAGAATGAAAGCTCTGAAGCTACTGGCTGAGACAGCCGAGAACAGTTCCCGATGGATCTGCAGCAGAAGGAATAAGAGATTAAAAATAAGGATTAAAAATGCCCTAAGTATCAGGAGCTCATTTGGCGAAATGGTTAAGTGCTCACATTTGTGAGCCGACCAAGATAAGGCTGTGGGTTCGCATCATGTGCAGTGCAAGAGACACCTGGGAGTCATGGCCTAGGTGTGGCCCGGCCCCCTTAGAGTGTCAGTGGCCCGGCCCCCTTAGAGTGTCAGTGGCCCGACCCCCTTAGAGTGTCAGTGGCCCGGCCCCCTTAGAGTGTCAGTGGCCCGGCCCCTTAGAGTGTCAGTGGCCCGGCCCCCTTAGAGTGTCAGTGGCCCGGCCCCCTTAGAGTGTCAGTGGCCCGGCCCCCTTAGAGTGTCAATGGCCCCGTGTCAGGAGTTAAGAGCAAACACTTGCATTAAGAGGGGGGGGGGGTTCTTCTCTGAAGACTGTTATCTAGCTCCCTGGTGAGTTTCTACATATTTATTGCACTCTATATACATGTCCATTGAAAATGGCATGTAAGATATCCATGATGCATAGAAAGTAACTAACATTTATGACACTCATGACACATTTATAAAACATGACATACAGTACCAATGACACATAGAACTCTGTTTAAAGGATCCTTATGACACACAGGACATTCAAAAATCCTTATGACACACAGAAAACTAAAGGATTCTTAAGACACATGAAAAACTTTAAAGGATCCTTATGACACACAGAAAATTAAATAATCCTTATGACACACAGAACATTGTTTAAATGATCCTTGTGACACATCTGTTTAAAAGATCCTTATGACACATAGAACATTGTTTAAAGGATCCTTATGACACATCTGTTTAAATGATCCTTGTGACACATCTGTTTAAAGGATCCTTATGACACACAGAACATTGTTTAAAGGATCCTTATGACACACAGAACATTGTTTAAAGGATCCTTATGACACACAGAACATTGTTTAAATAATCCTTATGACACACAGAACATTGTTTAAATAATCCTTATGACACACAGAACATTGTTTAAAGGATCCTTATGACACACAGAACATTGTTTAAATAATCCTTATGACACATAGAACATTGTTTAAATGATCCTTGTGACACATCTGTTTAAAGGATCCTTATGACACACAAAACATCAAATAATCCCTAAGACTCATAGACCACTGTTTAAATGATCCTTATGACACACAGAACATTAAGGAATCCTTATGACACACAGAACATTAAGGAATCCTTATGACACACAGAACATTAAAGAATCCTTATGACACACAGAACATTAAGGAATCCTTATGACATACAGAACATTGTTCAAATGATCCTTATGACACATAGAACATTGTTTAAAGGATCCTTGTGACACACAGAACATTAAGGAATCCTTATGACACACAGAACATTAAAGAATCCTTATGACACACAGAACTAGTTTAAAGGATCCTTATGACACACAGAACATTAAAGAATCCTTATGACACACAGAACATTAAGGAATCCTTATGACACACAGAACATTAAGGAATCCTTATGACACACAGAACATTAAGGAATCCTTATGACACACAGAACATTAAAGAATCCTTATGACACACAGAACATTAAGGAATCCTTATGACACACAGAACATTAAAGAATCCTTATGACACACAGAACATTGTTTCAAGAAATATTTTTATTACTTGTTGCAGAAAAAAAGTCAACCAGAAGTAAAATGAAATACGCATTGCATAAAAAAAAAATCCAAATCAATCATAAATAAAAATGCACATTGCACCAAAACATTCAACCATAAATAAATAATTCTAGAACTTTTACAATTGCATGAAAAAAAAATTATCAAAAAAAAATGTTTTAGATCTTTGTGACTGTATCTGCTGCCAGATCACAAACAGCTGTACTTTGACGTCACTTTTCTCTCTTACTAGTAGAAGATTGGAATTTGTCACATTTTTCGCAGATCAAAAACATAATGTACACACTTTGCCAACAAGGAACCTCTACATTTTGTAGTTAGAGCTTTGAGCAAGTTTGTGTCGGTTTTTTCCCCAAAACGATTAAATGGTTATTATTACAAACTGCCATTGAAATTTGTGAAGCAGTGACAAAAAAAAATCAATGCTTTACTTTGACTTAACCTGCCCAATCAGAGGGTTGCCGTTGACGAAATGCTTATTGCGTTGAAGGTGCTGGGTTCAAACTATTTGTGGGCCCCTGCTTCACCCCAGCAAGGAATGGGTAACTGAGGCTCTTAAGTCACAACAACAGTAAAGTGCCAAGCACAGAGTAATTGCAACATATCTTGCTTAGCACAATAACATCTTTTGGTTCCACAACAGTTTGTCAAAAAGCATGGCACCAACTCTACTTTTTTTTTTCTCTCTTAAGGCCGTAAGATGTACGCCTCACTATATGCAGTGCTACACGTGTGGCACAGACCCCCCCAATTTTGACTCTCTCAAGGCCCCATGTTGTATGTGTCACTATATGTGGCGCTGTATGTGTGATACAGACCCCCCCTCCCCCCAATTTTGACTCTGTCAAGGCCCCATGTTGAATGTGTCACTATATGTGTCACTATACGTGGCGCTGTACGTGTGATAGAGAACAGCCACGGCCACCCCTAGCACAGCCGTTACTGTCCACATCGTGAGCCGGACAAAAGCTCGGCCCCGTGCGTGGCTCTCCTCCTGTTGCCTGGCAACGCGCCTAGCGTTCTGCTGCTCTATGCGGTGGAAGTGCTCGTATACTTGGCTGCAGGACAAAGACAAATAATTACAATTACCAGGCATCAGCACAACAGCTTATCACTAACGATGCTAACATTAGAACCAAATAAAACGTGACTTTTGATTTATTTCACGAGGAGTTGTAGATTTTGATCTTGAGAACTTACATAGTGGTTACAAAACCATCTCAGAAATAGTTGTCATACCTGTCACCATGAAATGCTATGAGAGACTGCATGTCTAGGTACCATTTTGGAAAATTAGTTGGCGCTAAATTTAACATCTCAGAAATAGTTGTCATACCTGTCACCATGAAATGCTATGAGAGACTGCATGTCTAGGTACCATTTTGGAAAATTAGTTGGCGCTAAATTTAAGTTTTTAACAGAAATGTTCAAAACCAAACTCTACACTAAATCCTTTCCTTTTTATCTTCAAAGAAACTTGATGTGCAAAACTTAGAAAATAAGTGAACACCCACTCCCATATCTTTTCTAGAAAATAATTATGCTCTCTTTTCCAACATAAAATCCATTAGGTATAGCCTCTAACTTATCTAACATGGCAGTCAGTACTAATAAATGATCTCATAGAGCCAAAAAAACAACAACAATCCAACATTACTGAAATAACTCTGGAGTTAGACTTCATTTAAAAAAATTATAATTTGGCATTTGTGTGTACTATAGAGAATTTTAAAAATTTTTTAAAAGGCAAAAGCTTTGATATTGAGTATTTTGACATTAAACTATAAAAGTGAGCAAATCAATGCAAAGAGGTGTTAGCACAAGAGCAAAACAAATTAACGTGCTGTGTGGTGGGAAGGCACCAGCACCAACAAAAACTGTGCTGTCCTTGAAAACATTGAATACATGAATAAAAGAATTGGAGTTTTTTTTCTTGTGTACCAGAGAGTATCAGACTCAGAACAGTTCAGTTGTTTTGTTTTAAGAAAAAGTAAAGATGGTGCGTTTTAATTTTAGTTTTTCTATCGGGCAAGAAGTTTTCTTTTCATTTCTCTTCTACAAGAGAATGTTAACTTTTCCCAGAATAGTCCTCGGTTGAGAGCAGGAAGTCCCGCCAGTTTAATGTGACTCACTGAGAGCAGGAAGTCCCGCCAGTTTAATGTGACTCACTGAGAGCAGGAAGTCCCGCCAGTTTAATGTGACTCACTGAGAGCAGGAAGTCCCGCCAGTTTAATGTGACTCACTGAGAGCAGGAAGTCCCGCATGTCATGTTTCTGTCTATGGCTTCACCAGCCACAATGTATGTCATGTTTCTGTCTATGGCTTCACCAGCCACAATGTATGTCATGTTTCTGTCTATGGCTTCACCAGCCACAATGTATGTCATGTTTCTTCTATGGCTTCACCAGCCACAATGTATGTCATGTTTCTTCTATGGCTTCACCAGCCACAATGTATGTCATGTTTCTGTCTATGGCTTCACCAGCCACAATGTATGTCATGTTTCTGTCTATGGCTTCACCAGCCACAATGTATGTCATGTTTCCCTCACCTGTTCAACGCGAGCAGCATGGGGTCCTGGCTGATCTCAGAGGGCGGGTATTGGAGGAACAGGTCGCCCGCGCGTTCCAGTAGCGCCTCCAGCGGGAGGTCAGAGGGTATCACCGACAGACACTTGTGGATGTAGCCCATTTCGTCTCCGGCATCAAAGATGTCCCGTTCGCGATGCAGTACAAACTGAGGGAGGGAGGGGGATCATTCACGGGAGATAAACTGGTTTTCTGTAAATTTTCTTTATATCTCAAAAGTGTGTTTACTTTCCCACTTTTCTCTCACTTCTCTTCTTTTAGCTCTCTAAAAAAAAACCCAATCTTTAGACTTTCTTTTCCATTTTTTTTGTAAATGCACTTTGATTAAGTTCTTTCTCAAATGTGGGCTAAATAATAAAATATTGTTCACCCACCGGAAATAAAACGAATAGCTTGATTGTTATCAAACCTATAGATTTTTTCATGCACATCCCCTTCAAACAGTCACATAATGAACACATCACTTTCAATCAATCAATGACTGATACACAACTTTCGAACAGTCACAAGACTGGCACATCACGTTCAAACAGTCACAAG
>RQTK01000766.1:69365-88300 GCA_003991915.1 Elysia chlorotica | reverse complement strand
CATGTTCAAACAGTCACAAGTCACAAGACTAGCACACCATGTTCAAACAGTCACAAGACTAGCACATCATGTTCAAACAGTCACAAGTCACAAGACTGGCACATCACGTTCAAACAGTCACAAGACTGGCACACCATGTTCAAACAGTCACAAGTCACAAGACTAGCACATCATGTTCAAACAGTCAAAGAACTCACGGCAGCGGACAAGTAGACCGGCATCATCCGGTGTGAGGCCAGAAAGAAATCAAACACGCGCAGGATGCGCTGAATGTCTCCCAGCACATGGCTGAACCAGGTGATCACCCACGACAGAGCAAAGATTGTGCCAAGCTCGTTCCTGCCAGGAAAATACGAGTAGTGTGAACATTGGTTACGGTTTCTGCCTAGACTCCATCTACACAACATATTTAATTAGTCTGTACATTTATTCACGGAATTATTCTACTCAAGTTATATCATCATGATATGCCATTGTTTTTTTTGTTTTTGCATTACCATTTTTAGATCAATTTATAGTAAATTAGTAGTACGTTACAATATATAATTTTATAACCGATAGCTGGGCTCTACAACAGAGACTGTGCATCACCCCAACAATCCACGTTACACTGGCGGCTCGTCAGGGATGTGAATGATCTTCACAACCGGGGCAGACAAGGTCAGAGAACAAACTAACAACGCATAGACTAGATCTAGATCTATCTCCAGTCTTCTCGTCTTCTCTCTATCCATCTTTATCTCTCCCATGGCCCGTTTCTCTCTCTCCCCTTCTCTTCCTCTATAGCTTTCTTCAAACAAACAACCACAAACTTGTCACAGTAATAATATGACATTTTAAGCTATTTTTCTGTATACTATTTATTCATTGTATGATATTATTGAAGGAGTATCTGCTTCATTTCATTTGTTGTTTCCACGACTTTCTTAGTCACACACACTACTTTCCTCTAGCCAGTTACGACAGGTATCTGAAAACACAGAAAACATTGCAGATACATGAAATCCAGGATAGAGAACTCAAACTAGCCGCGTAAATAATCTGTGAAGCAGCACACAGAACGCTGTGGTAGAGAAGAGCGCAGGTCTCAAACTAGCCGAGCAAATAATCTGTGAAGCAGCACACAGAGCGCTGTGGTAGAGAAGAGCGCAGGTCTCAAACTAGCCGAGTAAATAATCTGTGAAGCAGCACACAGAACGCTGTGGTAGAGAGAAGCGCAGGTCTCAAACTAGCCGAGTAAATAATCTGTGAAGCAGCGCGGGTCTCAAACTAGCCGAGTAAATAATCTGTGAAGCAGCGCACAGAACGCTGTGGTAGAGAGAAGCGCAGGTCTCAAACTAGCCGAGTAAATAATCTGTGAAGCAGCACACAGAACGTTGTGGTAGAGAGAAGCGCAGGTCTCAAACTAGCCGAGTAAATAATCTGTGAAGCAGCACACAGAACGCTGTGGTAGAGAGAAGCGCAGGTCTCAAACAAGCCGAGTAAATAATCTGTGAAGCAGCACACAGAACGTTGTGGTAGAGAAGAGCGCAGGTCTCAAACTAGCCGAGTAAATAATCTGTGAAGCAGCACACAGAGCGCTGTGGTAGAGAAGAGCGCAGGTCTCAAACTAGCCGAGTAAATAATCTGTGAAGCAGCACACAGAGCGTGCGCAGGTCTCACCGCTGCATGTGCTCGCAGAGCTCCGGGTGGCACCGGTGCACCAGCGGGTAGATGTAGTTCAGCAACAGGGACGTGCGCTCCATCGTCTCGTCCAGGTACTCTCTAGAGAGAAAGAAAAAACAGTAAGGTAAATGGACAACAGAAGGCTAGATATTCTCTAGAGAGAAAGAAAAAACAGTAAGGTAAATGGACAACAGGAGGATAGATATTCTCTAGAGAGAAAGAAAAAACAGTAAGGTAAATGGACAACAGGAGGATAGATATTCTCTAGAGACTTCTGTCTCAGCCGGTCACATTATACTGACACCGACCCAACCAGTAGGGAACGCAACAGCTAGGATTCGAACTCGGGACCTTTTGCGTCGAAAGCCGATGTTCTACCCCTGGACCACCGCGCCCCCCATGTATTTATGGTAGTGGTAATGCTACGATGACAATGGTAGTAGGGCTAATAATTATAGTGGTGGTGATAATAGTCATGGTAGATATAATAATAAATACACATTTTTTTCGATAAAGCATTGTAACGCATTGTACTATAAGTTGATCTATTTATTTCCTCACCCTTTTTAGGTGCGGATTGACTAGATGTATGTACATTGTCTTGTTTGTTTGCATAACGATTGTATTTCAAGCTTAAGAATTTGATTGTGAGTTTTGCTTACTGAACACAGCCCTTCTCGAAACCTCCGGCTAGTTCTAGAATTGTAATCACCTCGTCACCTCTTGTTTACCTTTGTTCTGTTTGGTTGTTAATTGCTAAAGAGATGTACCGAGAATATTCTCTTATGATTTACGTAATTCTTGTTCTGGATGATTCGACGAAATTTTGTATAAATAAGAATCTTAATTAGATTTAGGGGGAGTCAAGAGTCAACATTTATAGAGTCAACATTGTTTCCAGAGTCTAGTAATTGTACTATTGAGCCGTCCTACAAACATTGTAGAGTATAGCCCTTTTGTTGGATTAAACAGTTTGAAATTGTTACTTGCGGACTTCGGATTTATTTTCTACGGACGAGTCGTGTGATTGGCTGTGAATATTTTTAATACCCCTAGACAAACAGAGCCTAACAGATTACTACCATCCCCAGCAAATCTGTTACACAGACTCTACGACGTATGAAATTGACACCAATCAGCAAACACAGACTCTTTGACGAATGAAATTGACACCAATCAGCAAACACAGACTCTTCGAATGAAATTGACACCAATCATCAAACACAGACTCTTCGAATGAAATTGACACCAATCATCAAACACAGACTCTTCGAATGAAATTGACACCAATCATCAAACACAGACTCTTCGAATGAAATTGACACCAATCATCAAACACAGACTCTTCGAATGAAATTGACACCAATCATCAAACACAGACTCTTCGAATGAAATTGACACCAATCAGCAAACACAGACTCTTCGAATGAAATTGACACCAATCATCAAACACAGACTCTTCGAATGAAATTGACACCAATCATCAAACACAGACTCTTCGAATGAAATTGACACCAATCAGCAAACACAGACTCTTCGAATGAAATTGACACCAATCAGCAAACACAGACTCTTCGACAAATGAAATTGACACCAATCAGCAAACACAGACTCTTTGACGAATGAAATTGACACCAATCAGCAAACACAGACTCTTCGACGAATGAAATTGACACCAATCAGCAAACACAGACTCTTCGAATGAAATTGACACCAATCAGCAAACACAGACTCTTCGACAAATGAAATTGACACCAATCAGCAAACACAGACTCTTCGACGAATGAAATTGACACCAATCAGACACCAATCAGCAAACACAGACTCTTCGAATGAAATTGACACCAATCAGCAAACACAGACTCTTCAAATGAAATTGACACCAATCAGCAAACACAGACTCTTTGACGAATGAAATTGACACCAATCAGCAAACACAGACTCTTCGAATGAAATTGACACCAATCAGCAAACACAGACTCTTTGACGAATGAAATTGACACCAATCAGCAAACACAGACTCTTCGAATGAAATTGACACCAATCAGCAAACACAGACTCTTCGAATGAAATTGACACCAATCAGCAAACACAGACTCTTTGACGAATGAAATTGACACCAATCAGCAAACACAGTCTCTTCAAATCTTATCACAACTGATGGGGTCAAGTGATATGTTTTAATATTTTGTCATTTCGCTCACATCACTAAATGTTCTTACAATGTAAGAAATGCACACCCAAGAGGAGGCTGATTTGTGACCCTGCTTTCACCAGAGAAGATAGGGATACAAGTCTACATGACATTAATTGGCAAAGACCAACTGTTTAATACTTGCTTTTGATTGTAAAACTTTATAGACTTAGAGAAGTGGATACCCTAACGTCAAGTATTATGAGAAAATGAAAGAGTGAAAGAGAGGACAACTATTCCTGCATGTAAGCTCCCTGTGCCAGGTCACAGGCAGCATGTAAAATCAAGACGTTGAGTCAGGGAGTATATACACGTAGAAACAGGAAGTTGAGTAGTAGAGCATATACATGTAGAAACAACAAGTTGAGTTGTAGAGCATATGTCTCTCTTACAACCAAATTAAGGTTGATCTCATAACTAAGAGTTAATATTCTAATTTATTATCGGCTAACGGCCTTGTGAGATAGTTTTCCACTTTACTTTCGGCGTGATCTGAGAGCCTCAGCTAGCCATTCGGTGCCTGGTTGACACAGGGGACTGACAGAGTATTTTAACCCATACCAGACACAGGGGACTGACAGAGTATTTTAACCCATACCAGACACAGGGCACTGACAGAGTATTTTAACCCATACCAGACACAGGGGACTGACAGAGTATTTTAACCCATACCAGACACAGGGGACTGACAGAGTATTTTAACCCATACCAGACACAGCGGACTGACAGAGTATTTTAACCTATACCAGACACAGCGGACTGACAGAGTATTTTAACCCATACCAGACACAGGGGACTGACAGAGTATTTTAACCCATACCAGACACAGGGGACTGACAGAGTATTTTAACCCATACCAGACACAGGGGACTGACAGAGTATTTTAACCCATACCAGACACAGGGCACTGACAGAGTATTTTAACCCATACCAGACACAGGGGACTGACAGAGTATTTTAACCCATACCAGACACAGCGCACTGACAGAGTATTTTAACCCATACCAGACACAACGGACTGACAGAGTATTTTAACCCATACCAGAGCTTCACAATGCTACCCCTACAACCCAACAACTGCGGCCGCAGCAGCACGTACCTGGTAGTATTTGAGCCGCCCTCTGTGGTGGAGCATCACTCGCATGATGAGGTCAACCAGCTTGTCCTTCATGGACATCCTCACGTGGTCGTCGATGCCTGACAGTGGAAACATTAGTTATAGTATTTATACACCCTGCATAACATCCTCACGTGGTCGTCGATGCCTGACAGTAGAAACATTAGTTATAGTATTTATACACCCTGCATAACATCCTCACGTGGTCGTCGATGCCTGACAGTAGAAACATTAGTTATAGTATTTATACACCCTGCATAACATCCTCACGTGGTCGTCGATGCCTGACAGTAGAAACATTAGTTATAGTATTTATACACCCTGCATAACATCCTCACGTGGTCGTCGATGCCTGACAGTGGAAACATTAGTTATAGTATTTATACACCCTGCATAACATCCTCACGTGGTCGTCGATGCCTGACAGTGGAAACATTAGTTATAGTATTTATACACCCTGCATAACATCCTCACGTTTTGTTGTTGGGACATAAATAATATAAAAAATAAAGCATCAATAGGACGGGAAAAGCACAGGGATAGGACATAGGTTTGGATGTGGATAGGACATGGATTGGATGTGGATAGGACATGGATTGGGTGTGGATAGGACATGGACAGGACATGGTTTGGGTGTGGACAGGACATGGTTTGGGTGTGGATAGGACATGGTTTGGGTGTGGACAGGACATGGATTGGGTGTGGACAGGACATGGATTGGGTGTAGATAGGACATGGATTGGGTGTGGACAGGACATGGTTTGGGTGTGGACAGGACATGGTTTGGGTGTGGATAGGACATGGATTGGGTGTGGATAGGACATGGTTTGGGTGTGGACAGGACATGGTTTGGGTGTGGATAGGACATGGTTTGGGTGTGGACAGGACATGGTTTGGGTGTGGATAGGACATGGATTGGGTGTGGACAGGACATGGATTGGGTGTGGACAGGACATGGATTGGGTGTGGACAGGACATGGATTGTGCGTCATTTGGATGTGGTTTAAATGCGGATAGGCTATGGATAGACAGGGATAGTGCATAATAGAAATGGATTTTAAGTGGAGAGAGAGAGAATCCCACCTGGCGGAAACCGGCTGCTGGATCTGTTAACATCCATCACGACCTGGTTGTAAGTTTTGGTCATGGCCTCCATCTCCTCTTGCGCTGGAAATCAAATCAGAACAAAAATAGAAGTATATCTGTTATCAGCAACCACAAATTGGATATTCCTAACTTAATATCCAGCAATGAAGGTCTAAAAATTAGTTTTTGAAAACAAATCTTTAGTTTTAACTGTCTTTATGGTTATTTCTTTGGTTTCATTTTGTACAGGAAAAATCAATGAGGCCACAAAGCAAAATCATATGTAATAAACATTCAGTCAAAGTTTGATCCTTCATACACAGTTGAACATAGAGGGCACACAATAAATACACATTAGACAAATGAATTCACAAAAAAAAAAAAAATCACAATCGACCAATTAGGACGAAAAAATAAATACACCACAGACCAATAAGGCCACACAACAATATATAACAGTAGATAAATGAGGCCACACAACAATATATAACAGTAGATAAATGAGGCCACACAACAAATACACAGTAGATAAATGAGGCCACACAACAAATACACAGTAGATAAATGAGGCCACACAACAAATACACAGTAGATAAATGAGGCCACACAACAAATACACAGTAGATAAATGAGGCCACACAACAAATACACAGTAGATAAATGAGGCCACACAACAAATACACTAAGAGTTTTATCTTCAACAATTTGACTTTGCCACTGAGAGATAGAAAAGCTTTATGAGAGCCTTGCAGACACACTTCAAAACTGTATCGTTGTACTTTATAATGATCCCCCACACACAATCTCAGCAGACCAAGCCAGGAGACCAGGAGCTTGCCACAATAGTGATGTCACACAATGTACCTCCCCCACAGCCCACTCCCATTTTGATGTGAACACACAACGTCCCCGGGTCACTACGACCCCCCACACTGACCAGGCTTGGGGGGGACATTGTCTGTGTTGACGTTGACCAGTAGGGGCCAGACACGCTGCCTCACGTGTTTGTTGACGAGGCCCAGAGGACTGAGAGCCAGTCTCCGCAGCGAGGCCACGTCCACTGGGTCTGCGTCCAAAGCTGTCTGGATGTCTGCGAGCTTCCGCAGTTCTTTGGACGTGCTGGCTTTCCGCTCTGCGAGGGAAAATCAGTTAGCATGATTAAAGTTTTCCATTTTTGAATGCTTATACAGCTTTTGTGAACTTTAGAAATGTCCCAACAAGTTTGACATATTGGCCCAATATTCAGTTTAAACCATATATAGCAGACTGATCTTCATCTGATGAATTTCCAGTAAGGAAACTGTTAAAGCTACATGATAAAGAAGTTCATCCCTTTAACAATTACAATATGATGACATTTTTTTTATTATTTTGAAAAAAATTGTGCTTTGTTTTACAATACCCACTGCAGTCACTTAGTGTGTCAAACAAATAAAAGAAAACATCTGGGCGGACCACTTCGGCGGAAAGTCCTCCATCTCAGCTGAACAGAAAGACCTCACGCTAGACCCACTCTAGACTTACTTTCTGTCGGAGGCGACGCCACTGTGTCCTCGGATCTCACGCTAGACCCACTCTAGACTTACTTTCTGTCGGAGGCGACGCCACTGTGTCCTCACGCTAGACCCACTCTAGACTTACTTTCTGTCGGAGGCGACGCCACTGTGTCCTCACGCTAGACCCACTCTAGACTTACTTTCTGTCGGAGGCGACGCCATTGTGTCCTCACGCTAGACCCACTCTAGACTTACTTTCTGTCGGAGGCGACGCCATTGTGTCCTGACGCTAGACCCACTCTAGACTTACTTTCTGTCGGAGGCGACGCCATTGTGTCCTCACGCTAGACCCACTCTAGACTTACTTTCTGTCGGAGGCGACGCCATTGTGTCCTGACGCTAGACCCACTCTAGACTTACTTTCTGTCGGAGGCGACGCCACTGTGTCCTCACGCTAGACCCACTCTAGACTTACTTTCTGTCGGAGGCGACGCCATTGTGTCCTCACGCTAGACCCACTCTAGACTTACTTTCTGTCGGAGGCGACGCCACTGTGTCCTCACGCTAGACCCACTCTAGACTTACTTTCTGTCGGAGGCGACGCCACTGTGTCCTCGGACCTCGGAGGCTCTGGGTCAAGTCGATGGCGCAAGACACACGGGGCAAGGCTGTCCCCGTCATGTTCTGTGGACAATCCCGCCAGGCCTTGGACACGCATCTCCCGCCGATGATCCGTGACAGTCTGAGAGTTCCGCAATCTCTTCACACAGTGCTCTCGTCTTTCTGAGACTAGCACATCGCTATTCACACAGTGTTCTCGTCTTTCTGAGACTAGCACATCACTATTCACACAGTGTTCTCGTCTTTCTGGAGCTAGCACATCACTATTCACACAGTGCTCTCGTCTTTCTGAGGCTAGCACATCACTATTCACACTGTGCTCTCGTCTTTCTGAGACTAGCACATCACTATTCACACAGTGCTCTCGTCTTTCTGAGACTAGCACATCACTATTCACACAGTGTTCTCGTCTTTCTGAGACTAGCACATCACTGTTCACAAAGAGTTCTCGTCTTTCTGAGACTAGCACATCACTCACTGTTCACACAGTGAACTCGTCTTTCTGAGGCTAGCACATCGCTATTCACACAGTGCTCTCGTCTTTCTGGAGCTAGCACATCACTGTTCACACAGTGCTCTCGTCTTTCTGAGGCTAGCACATCACTGTTCACACAGTGATCTCGTCTTTCTGAGACTAGCACATCACTATTCACACTGTGCTCTCGTCTTTCTGAGCTAGCACATCACTGTTCACACAGTGATCTCGTCTTTCTGAGACTAGCACATCACTATTCACACAGTGATCTCGTCTTTCTGAGACTAGCACATCACTATTCACACAGTGATCTCGTCTTTCTGAGACTAGCACATCACTGTTCACACAGTGATCTCGTCTTTCAGAGACTAGCACATCACTATTCACACAGTGATCTCGTCTTTCTGGAGCTAGCACATCACTATTCACACAGTGCTCTCGTCTTTCTGGAGCTAGCACATCACTGTTCACACAGTGAACTCGTCTTTCTGAGGCTAGCACATCACTATTCACACAGTGTTCTCGTCTTTCTGAGGCTGATAGATAAGAGTTCTTTGTGGAATCACTGTCTCTAAGATTGCTTGACAAACTCTCTGAAGAAAAACAATGAAAAGAGTCCGGTTTGTCCAACTGCTGGGACCAAACTTGTCGCTGATCGTCAGCCGTCCCTGCACAGTGCTCTAGGGCTCTCAGATCCCTCCGCCCCAAATTGTCCATTTCCGGCAGTGAAGAACAAGTTTGAGCAGAAGATGCTTCTCTTACCGCCTGACAATCGCGTGAGATCAGACCATTTCCAGGTCTGTGAGAGATGTTGCTTGGTTGGTGAAAACCTTACTCAGCCAGCTTAGATACTTCAGGGTCCATAGTTTAATCCAGATGTAAACCCGATGGAGCCTTCTGGGGGACAGCAATAACCAAAAACATTAAAAATTTTACTTTCAGCCATACTGATCCTGTGAAATGTTTTGCAGTCTGTTACATTAATAATCAATATAATGTTCTTTAAAAATATGCTGAGTTGGACAAAAATTTCCAAGTTCAAGGTGAAAAAGGTACAAATTGGTTAAAAAACAACAACTTTTTGAGTAAAAGCTGGGTAAAACACAACAAATGCTTAAAAATTGCATGATGTGTTGGAAAAACTACAGGAAATTTCAGTAAGGGGAAAAACTTATCAAAAATACAAGGGGATGTAACTTGCTACTTAAACATTTAGTTGAATAGCAACTATTGGGATCATTTTGATATTTCAAGTTCTTAAAACTCATTTATTAAATGTGAGTAAAAACAGACTTTTTTTTTTAACAGAACAGTTTTACAGGGGCCATTTGGCATTAAAAAAAAATATTTTTTTTTAACTTATGCAAAGATTATATCATTTAACTCCCTTTACCAAACACAAATTTGGATGCCATTAGGTTTCATTTTTTATCAAACCATGAGCTTCAAGAGGTAAAATCTGTCAATCATTAGCAGCAGTAGTAGCGTAGCTGTCTAAAACGAATTGTTGATGTGTTATCAGGAGGAAGCAAAAATGTATTAACTGATGGCAAGGAGTTTAGATGTCACTGGTGACAAAAGTTCCCCTAACCGAGAGAGCGAGTCAGAGAGGATTAAAAATTTGTCTTTATTCGAGGTGGAGTGTCGAGTGCCATGCACAGCGCCACTTCTCCGCAGTAAATATGGACGCCTTCGCATTCACCCCGCAGCATTTATCTGCTGAGGATGAGTGGCAGGCAGCTCCGACACAGATCTCATCTTTAGACCAGTCAGTGAAAAGTAGATAGTGATCGGAATGATT
This sequence comes from Elysia chlorotica, assembly GCA_003991915.1. Taxonomy (NCBI): domain Eukaryota; kingdom Metazoa; phylum Mollusca; class Gastropoda; family Plakobranchidae; genus Elysia; species Elysia chlorotica. The sequence continues at coordinate 77,845 of RQTK01000766.1, read as the reverse complement.
TTCTACGATTTGTTCAAACTTTTCTCTATATACTTCATATAAACCTCTGTTATTGCTAACACCTCCACAACAAATCAGCCTAGATCGCACATGCTCTGCGTAAATGAACTGGAATATTGCTTAAAAACATTATGTGGGTAAAATGTCTTGCTGTATTGTATTGACGGTTCTAGAAACAGTCATCCCATTAATAGAAAAAAAAAAATTTGGCCTATAGATATTAAATTATTTTTTTTTAAATACCACATATTTATTTTAACTCTCACTCCAGATCGAGTCGGCTCTCCGTAAATGAATTATGCTATTGTTAAGAAACCATAATCATGTGTGTAAAATTTCTTGCTTTATTGTTTCGAAGTTGCATTTAAAAAGTAACAAGAATAATTTTTGTTGAAAACCTGTGATCAGGCATGTAATGCCTAAATAATACTAAGTAGAGAAAAAGATGGAAGGGTACTGATTGGGCTGCCAAGCTCACAATTTTTACGATAGCACTTTGTAATTTGGCAAGATAAAGATCTAAGATGGTGGGAACATTATGTACAAATTTTAAAAAAATCATGTTCACGTTTTTTTATTTTGAATATATATTTTATCTGATGAAACACTGATTCAGTAATATAAAATATTGTCCAACTTCCAACCGGATAATAACAAAAACTACTTGAACGATTTTTTTCGTTCTTTTTGTAAACAATTAACTGTTTTTTTTGTGTTTGAACTTTACTCAAACAACCCCATATATCGGCAATAGCACACTCACATAAGCTACCTGCATTGATCGAAGGTTGACCCCGCACGGACCTGCGCTAACTAAAGTATCGCTGATGCGACTCCGTGATCTGGTCTCCACCATCAGCAGCAACCTGTCTATTAACGCCGAAACCGACAGACGCACAGCCAAAGCAGCCGCTGCCATGGTACAACTAAATTATTATAGTAAATAGCAGAGTGTGGAGCAACACCTGTCTCACACAGCAGACCAAACTGAGGGTCTACCAGGCGTGTGTCCTTAGCAGACTACTCAGTACTGTATGGTCGTGAAACATGGACGTTTTAAATTCTTAACAAGAAAACCGCTTGGAAAGCATCCACAGTCGCTGCCTGCGTAAAATACTTGTCGTTTCATGGCAGGATAAGGTACCCAACACCACAGTTCTGCAGAAGGCTAGCTCCATGTGCTAGTGTGTTGCTACACACAAGACAGGGCGGGGATACCATGACTCCTGCCTCAGCCGGTCATGTGTCCGGTCTGTCTAATTTATATATATTTATAAGACAATGCTCTGTTCAAGTTTTTAATTATGGGGCTGACCTCTTTCTCACAAGTTACATGATGCTTGTAAGTCGGCTCCTGCAGAAAGTTAAAAAAAAAATGCTCTGGCTCAATCAGCAGGTTGTAAAAAACAACAACAAAAAAGAACTATCACATGATGATTTTGGTTACATTTTTGAGAGAAAGGGGTCAGTCCCACAGTTAAAATTTAAAGGTCTCTGAAAGAAATATTCACGAAAATGTATCAGATTTATTGAAACCAGTAAGCTTACCAACAAGCAATGTATAAGAGTGCCCAAACATTTGTACCGAAAAACTAGATCTAGATTTAGCTCTGGATGAGGCTAGTCAAGACGTGGACTGTGGAGGTGGAGGGTCTAGCGTATTTAGTCTACATCCATTTGTGGTTAGATCTAGATCTAGAGTCTAGCTAGAAACGTGTCAGTTTGATCGTTGCTTAAAGAATATAAAATCTATACCTAGAGATTTAGATCTATATCTTGTCGAATGGAGATGGAAGAGTTTATTGCGAGCTGTCGCCTTGAGAGTTAACAACTTCACTGTTCACAGTACTTCACACAGGATCGCCGGAAGTTTACAAACCTGAGGGGTTTTCCAAAAGAAGTGTGTAGAAGCACTAGGCCAAACACTAACACTAAATGACCAAGCAATGTGTAGCATTATTATAGTAGCAAGCATGATTATCATGAACTAGCCAATGCCCTGTTCATCGAACAGCTAATTGTTGTTAGCAGTTACATTTACAGAGACAATAGAAAAACTTACTGATTAGTTCATCATTTTTGAGTAGATTATGTTTTGTTCTTTTGCCGTGTTGACATATTATTTGAAAGATGGAGTTGTACTGTCTTACATTTTCTAAAAAACGTTTGCTTTCAGAACTTTTGTTATTAAAAAACCCGCTATGCCCATTGGGAACTGAGGAAAAAAAATCCAACTTTGTGGCCCCATTGGAGCAACAAAACGCTTTTGTTTCACCTACACATTTTAATGCTTGACAGTGAACACATCTTTGGGCAAGGGGTCCTATGTTTAATACATTTTGGGAATAGTTAATGTTGTAGAATAAGGCTGATCGTAGATCTAATCGGTTGAGGCGGTGCGGCTAGGCCATTATCAATCGTCATTAATGAGCATGACTAGGCTACACTGACAGTCATTCGGGATCGGCACGAAAATGAGCATTATCTTCCCAAAAAGAATAAGTACAAAATAGTATTATTTAAATCTAGATCTACATCCATATAGGCCCAGGCCTAGTAGGTAACTGGTTATATTCTTGCCAATCTAAGGGTTAACTCTGTCGGAAAAGTCTCACAAAAATACAGAATTTAAAATATTCAAATTCGATAAAAAGTTCCATTTACGTTACAATCCATACACGTGTATTTCTATCTATCTATCGCTGTGCCGTCCCGTCTCCGAGGTGGGCTGTCATTCGGCGCCATCTTTCACGGTCCAAGGCTGCTTCACAGGCTACACTCAGTCGTATCTGGGATGTCTCCTGTATGTTGGCAAGCCACGACTGCCTCTTCCTTCCTCTACCACGCTTCCCTTCAACCTTGCCTTCCACAACTCTTTTCTGGATGCTGCAGTGTCTTCTTATATGGCCATAGTATGCCAGTTTTCTTCTTTGGATTAGTTGCAGCAGTTCTAGTTTCTGCATGCCAACTTTATCCAAGACCTCCTTATTTGTCACCTTATCTTTCCAAGAAATTCTGTTCATTCTCCTATACATCCACATTTCCAAGGCATCTATTCTCTTCTCTATAGACTTATTTAATGTCCATGTTTCACTTGCATATAAGAACGGTGACCACACAAAACATTTCATTGTTCTCAGTCTGGTTGGCAAACTCACTCTTTTGTTGGTCAGTATTTGTGAGTATTTTGAGAAGGCATTTTTGGCGATGGTGATGCGTCTCTTTATTTCTGAATCAGACCTACCATCTGTTGTTATTAACTGGCCCAAATAAACAAACTGGTCAATCTGCTCAATGGACTTGCCTTTAACCTTTATTTCTGCTTTAGGTGGCTCTTTCTTGGATATAACCATAACCTTGGTCTTCTTCACATTCATAAGTAGCCCATACTTTCCACTGTGCTCTTCTATGATGGTGACTAGGTTTTGTAAGTCATTTTGAGATTCTGCTAAGAGTACTGTGTCATCTGCATACCTAAGGTTATTTATATTTTCACCATTTATTTTCAGACCTGGTACTGTATCAATCTCCCGGAATATGTACTCTGTGTATAGATTAAAAAGCGATGGAGATAGCACACAGCCTTGTCTAACACCTTTCTTTATATCAACATCATCAGACAGTTCATTTCCAATTCTGATCTTAGTCTTCTGCGTCCAGTATAAATGCGATATCAGTGCTATATCATTAGGCATATATATCTTTTTGCATCTCAATATGTTTTTCCGCCAGTATTTTCAGGTTGAAGATTGCCTCTCTTGTGCCACTCTCTTTTCTAAACCCAGCTTGTTGTTCTGATACTTCTCTGTCTATCTTCTTTGCTATTCTTCTGTGGATCACTGTAAGAAGCAGTTTGAGGACATGGCACATCAGGCTGATAGTTCTGTACTCAGAGCAATCTATGGCTCTTGGCTTTTTGGGAAGAAGAATGAAGACTGAGGTTTTTAGATCCTCATTATATTTTCAATTTTAGTGTCAAAGCAGAATTTAAAATATTCAAATTCGATAAAAAGTTCCATTTACGTTACAATCCATACACGTGTGAATTTTTTTTTACTTTTTACTGTTGAACACACCTCATTTTTTCTATAACTATTCAATAGCATCAATAGAACAAACTAAAACACCCTTCAACCCTCAACTGAGGGTCTACAAAGCAGCCTAGCCTACTGTACGACAGTGAAGTATGGACAACATATGCTAAACAAGAAAACCGCTTGGAAAGCTTTCACATTCGCTGCCTGCGTAAATTACTTGGCATCTCGTGGCAGGATAAAACACCCAACCCCGCGTGCGCGCAGTTCTGCAGAAGGCTCGCTCCAGAGACACACACCCCATCATCTGTCGGCGGCGCCTGCGATGGCTTGGTCATGTCCACAGAATGAGCGATGCAAGACTGTTATTGTTAAAACAAATCATGTACGGTGAACTTGTCTGTGGTAGTCGTCCAACAGGCCACCGGCTCTACGCTACAAAGGTGTACATGTATGTAAGCGCGACCTGAAAGCGGCAGGAACCGGTGCAGACTCGTGTGAAAGCTTCGCATGGAACAGAAGGGAGTGGAGGCAAACTGTGGGGCCATGGACTAAAAACTGGCGAGAGAGAAAGAATCTGAAACTTGGAGGAAAAAAGAGAAAAGCAGACCAGCCCCCCAACATTCAAACTTTGTCTGTGTTACAACTGCAGACGTGACAGCCACGCAACGATTGGACCCCTGAGCTGCTGTCGTGGCTGCTCCAGCCATACCTGACCCGCCATCCACCTTCTCCCGAGACGGAAGGATGCCTACTACAGTACTAGTACTACTAACCCTACATGTATTACGTATATGTCTTTGTCTTCCGTCTATCATTGCAGAGGCACCACTTTCTATCACGACTCAGTTCTTGTGAGAGGGAAGCAGGGGAGATCTGGAATAACCTTTGGGGTCTTGGGTTGGGACAGAAATGGATATGGGTGAATCACGAAATTCGTGTGCATTGACTACTGAAGGCCCACAAAAATGGATATGGGTGAATCACGAAATTCATGTGCATTGACTACTGAAGGCCCACAAAAATGGATATGGGTGAATCACGAAATTCGTGTGCATTGACTACTGAAGGCCCACAAAAATGGATATGGGTGAATCACGAAATTCGTGTGCATTGACTACTGAAGGCCCACAAAAATGGATATGGGTGAATCACGAAATTCATGTGCATTGACTACTGAAGGCCCACAAAAATGGATATGGGTGAATCACGAAATTCGTGTGCATTGACTTCTGAAGGCCCACAAAAATGGATATGGGTGAATCACGAAATTCGTGTGCATTGACTACTGAAGGCCCAGCTCTTACTGTGCAAACGTAGAGGGAATGACATTTTGAAAAACAGGGGAAGAACGCGCGCAACATGTGGTCAGTTTGAAGGTCAGTTTGAACATACGCAACATGTGGTCAGTTTGAACATACGCAACATGTGGTCAGTTTGAACATACGCAACATGTGGTCAGTTTGAACATACGCAACATGTGGTCAGTTTGAACATACGCAACATGTGGTCAGTTTGAACATACGCAACATGTGGTCAGTTTGAACATACGCAACATGTGGTCAGTTTGAACATACGCAACATGTGGTCAGTTTGAACATACGCAACATGTGGTCAGTTTGAACATACGCAACATGTGGTCAGTTTGAACATACGCAACATGTGGTCAGTTTGAACATACGCAACATGTGGTCAGTTTGAACATACGCAACATGTAGTCAGTTTGAACATACGCAAAATGTGGTCAGTTTGAACTACTAGAGGCATTTTAAATAGTCTTACAACACAGAAGATGGAAAATGCAGCAAAGATAAAAATGCCAGAATAGGTCAAGCAAAGCAAAAAATGGTTCAGTTAAATAGCATTTGGAAAGACTGGTCCTTACCACTTCAACTGAAACTGAAATTATTGAAATTATGCCTAATCTGGCCAGTCATGATGTATGGATGTGCGGCATGGACACTTAGAAAAGCAGATGAAAAGAAGATAGAGGCAGCAGAAATGTGGCTCTACAGAAAGTTACTAAGAGTGAACTGGACAGACAAGAGAACCAACAAGAGCGTTTTGGGGGAGACTCAAAACAATCAATGTAAGAATGCTGAGATATGTTGGGCATGCATGCCGTCACACAGACACAGGGTTGATGCTAAATGTCCTGCAAGGCAGAACCCAGTTACGCAGAAAGGGAAGACCACCAACATCATACATTGAAAACATCAAGAAGAGTCTGGGCCTTAATTTGCAAAGCATCACCCACGACAGTCAGGACAGGAGCAGATGGCGTCTTAAAACTCTTATTGTGGACAGAGCATCTGGTGGGGTAGCAACCATCCTAACCTATGATGCTGACAGATGATGATACAAAATTCTCGTTATTTTTCAAGGGCTAAAGTTGTGAGTTCAGGGGTCATACTAAAATGCAAAGTGCTTTGACTGCTGCTTTCAGTGACGTTCACATTCAACATGGCAGCTCTACTTCAGACTCACAGTTAGAAAAACTAAAAACACCAGCAATATCATAACCAGATTTATTGTGTATAGCCACTATCCATATATACATAGGTGTATTTCCATAGAAAAGTACATGATGAACTGCTAGCAGACTGCGCAGTAACAAATTAAAATTTATGTAATACAAAAATGCATATAATTATGTACATTTCTATAAGTAAAAGATATAAATTTATAAGCACTGTACTTATGAGTTATGAATATAATAATTTAAAAAAGGTAGATTCAAAGGCCTTTGTGGTTACTCTTTAACAAAGTTAACAAACCATGTTTTTTCCCACCTTTATAGTGATAGAAAAAAAATGTTACATAAAAACAAAATCAAAAGGCATTTTTGTATAAATTTACGAATAAAAGACAAAAAAAAAGCATGCATTGTATACAAAAAGAAAAGAATTATGCAGAATGGCAAAAGCGTTTTAACCAAGAAATAGAGGGATTTTCATTCGCTCAAAGTCTGAACAATTTAGTTTTATACTCTTTTTCTCAAGGGGGACAAAAAGAGGCAAAATGCCTAATTAAAAAAAAAATTATAAAAAAATAAATAATATAAAACATCTACATGCACGGAAAGCATGTCTTTTTCTTCCTCAGAACAAACTGTAGGTGAATTCAACAATTCCCTGTTTTTGGTAATTTAATGCTTGTAAATTTGAGATACAATCACAGAAAGAGCAAGGTTTGCCATCACGAACGTACTGCCTTGGATCAACTAAGACGAGGGAGACGACGCTTAACAGCACTTTCCCCTCTAGAAAATAATCGAGGCGAGTCAGCATCGGGAGTAGGGGTGGCAGCCCTCAGCCATAATAAACCTCTGCACTGCATCACCCATAAAACATAGTCAAATGTGTAAACTATCACTAACAAATAACTACCCTCTTTATAAAGGTAGTATACATTATACGTTTCTTCTTTATTGAAACATAAAAAAGCTTTTTTTTTTTTTCATAAGCTGGGTCCATCTGTTAAAAAACAAACAAAAACGTGTCCATCCAATGTTGCGTCAGTCTTGCGTTAGTTGGCATGTGGCGACGAGGTAAACACTAAAAACGTCGATAGATCTACACCAGATCTAGAAAAAAAAAAAACAGCTAACAACAGTAACACTAGTCACCAGTCTTAGTCTCAGTCAAACGAAACAGAAAGTATACTGTCGTCCTACCTACGTTTTCGTCGTTAAGTCACCGCGAATCCAATCAATATTCAGGTCTGGATCTAGAATATCTCTTGATCTAACATCAGAATGGCAAACTCAAACCTGTTTGGCCATATAGAAACATTTAACCCCTCGAATACAACTTTTTCTGAATATGAAGAAAGACTCTTTTTCTACTTCCAAGCAAACAATGTAGAGGAAGACAAAAAGAAACCTATCCTACTCACCGTCATTGGTGCTACAAACTTCAGTCTAATGAAAGACCTAGTGGCACCAGAAAAGCTCCAAGACGTGTCATTCAAAAACATTTGTCACAAACTAAAGAAACACTTCGAACCACCACCATCAATTCAAAGAACAAAGTTCGAAGCAAGAACCAGAAAAGCTCCAAGACGTGTCATTCAAAGACATTTGTCACAAACTAAAGAAACACTTCGAACCACCACCATCAATGTATGTTCAAAGAACAAAGTTCGAAGCAAAAACGAGGAAACCAAATGAAACTGTCAACGACTTTGTTGCATCGCTAAGAAAACTGAGCGAACACTGCAATTTTGGTACTACTTTGGAAGAAAGATTATGTGAACGACTAGTCCGTGGAATCAACGACCCACGAATCCAAAGACGGTTGCTGTCAGACCCAGACCTAAAACTCGAGAGAGCAATGAGCATTGCTCAGTCAGTAATGTTAACTACAGAGGGAGCCAGAAACTTAGACCTAGCTACATCCTTTTCTTCTGCAACAACTGTCAATCAGCTGTCAAGACATTCAAAAT
>RQTK01000766.1:0-68513 GCA_003991915.1 Elysia chlorotica | reverse complement strand
ACCATTAAACTTGATTGAAAAAAATGGGCAACACCTATTGTTCCAGTTTTGAAATCAGATCAGTCACTTAGACTCTGTGGCGACTATAAAGTGACATTGAACACACAAATGAACACAGGATGAACATCCGATTCCGATCATAGAAGAACTAGCTGCCAAACTCGCAGGCGGTGAACAATTCTCAACAATCGATTTTAGCCACGCTTACACCCAGCTCTGTTTGGAAGAGGATAGTCAAGATCCAACCACAATCGCTACTCACTGTGGTCTTTATAAATTCAATCGCCTACCCAGTACCATATGGCATTTCATCCTGCCCAGTCATTTGGCAAAGTACAATAGAATCAAATTTTGGTGATATTCCTAACACAGTGATATATTTCGACAACATGTTTGTAACTGGGGAAAACCAGACAGAACACTTAAAGACACTTGAAGCAGTCCTCACCAGATTTGAAGAGAAGGGACTCACCCTAAAGGAAAGAAAATGTGAATTCATGAAAGAAGAAATTGATTTTCTAGGGTACCGACTTACCAAAGAAGGTCTATTACCACAACCTACCAAATTTTCAGCGATCAAACAAGCACCAGAGCCGAAGAACATCAGTGAACTCAGAGCCTTCTTAAGGATGGTAAACTACTATTCCCAATTTCTACCTAACCTGTCACACAATCTGGCACCACTGTATGAACTCTTGAAGAAGAACCAAGTGTGGTCATGGACATTGAAATAATAAAAGAAAAATTGGCATTACGTGTCCTTCTTGTACACTACAACAACAAAGTACCTATTACACTTACATGTGATGCTTCACTGTATGGGATCTCTGCGATTTTGTCACACAAGTATGCAAATGGCACTGAGAAACCGATCTCATTTGCATCCAGAACACTTAGTGATGCTGAAAAAAGGTACTCACAACTAGACAAAGAAGCACTGAGTATCATTTGCGGTGTTACGAAATTCCACAAATTCATCTATGGACGTCCTGTGGAAATTGAAACTGATCATAAACTGCTGTTAGGACTCTTTGGCAAAAACAAGCTACTACCAGAAAAATCATCATCTCGAGTCCAAAGATGGGCCATTATTCTTGCTGCGTATGATTATACACTCCAGTACGTACACGGAAAACAAAATTGTGCAGATGGACCGAGTAGGTTACCCCTACCCAACAAACCAGCTTCAACACCTTTCCCTGAGGATGTTAGGCAGATCTTCAACATGATTGATAAATCACCCTCCACCAGTACAGACATTGCAACAGAGACTATATCTGACCCTACCTTACGCAAGTTTCACCAGTACTGCGCCAATGGATGGCCAGAAACAACGTCTGAAGCTCTACGTCCTTATTCGTCAAGGAAACATGAACTCAGACTAGACAAAGACTGTATCCTATGGGGTACTCAGATTATAATTCCAGAAAAACTAAGAAAACCTATCTTGGAATTACTCCACGAAGAGCATATATTGGAATCTCGAAAATGAAGGCACTAGCAAGAAGCTATGTCTGGTGGCCGAAAATTGACACTGATTTTTATCGTCTAGAAATACACCACCAAAAGCTCCCCTACACCCATGGCCATGGCCAGATAAGCCATGGAGTAGGCTCCACATTGATTTCGCAGGTACATATCTTGGTAAAATGGATGGAAGTCTGTGTCATGAATAAAATCACCACTCAAGACACCATCTCACAACTTCGAACAATTTTCACTACACATGGCCTACCTGATACTATTGTTTCTGATAACGGACCATTCTTCACCAGTCAAGAATTTCACAAATTCATGGTCTTCAATAATATCCATCACATAAAGTCAACACCATATCACCCTGCATCCAATGGAGTAGCTGAGCGCTCTGTAGAGACCTTCAAGGCCAGTCTACGCAAAATGCCATCGGGCAGTGTTCATGAAAAGGTCAACCAATTCCTTCTCAAATACCGGACTACACCTCACTCAACTACTGGCATCACCCCAGCTGAACTACTATTCAACAGGAAGATAAAGACAAGGCTTGATCTTATCCATGATTCAGTCCATAAAACTGTTTGAAAGAACCAACAAAATCAAAAACTTTACCATGATGTGCATGCCAAAAACAGACATTTTTTCCATTAATGACTCTGCGTTTGTGAAAAATGTGACTGTTAAACAACCCAAATATATACCTGGTGTATTCATTGACAAGACAGGACCATTATCCCACACTGTAAAGACAGAACAAAGCGTAAAACGCGACCATGCTGACCATATGTTATCTACTGATCTTGATTTTCAAGTTGGTAGTCCCCACAATGACACAGAACAGCTTATCATTTCACATGATATTTGTATTGACAGTACACTCAACCATTCAAATTTTCCTCCTCATAAGATCATTGCACAAAATCAACTTCCTCACACCACTTCCTTATCTGAGGATGGAGGAGAGAACAGCAATTCTGAATTCATAACAAACACAACTTCAGACGACACACAACCAATAACAACAAATGCAACTGCAGATGACATACAACCAATTACACAAACATCATAACACCAAATTGACTTCTAACTTAAACCAACTGGAATTTAAACTTTTGTATTTTTATTGTATTATCCACCACCAATCTTGTGAACATTTAATGACCAGATTCTAAACTAAGGATGGAGAAATGTAGTATATCAAGGGACGTAACACTAATTTTTAATTTATCTCCTTAATTTGTCTTACTTATGTCCCTTGGACTAAGACCAACATTATACGTCTATGTTTATTTTTAGTTATCATCACAATGGCTACTGGCAGACCTGAATGTGAACATGGCTGCTGCAAACACATGTACCAAACCTGATCAGATATATTCAATAAAATACTAATCATTATAATTTAACCACTGACTCTCATGAATCAATTTATGTAATACGTCAAGTTATTACAGGCACCCAACTCTTTTTCTTTTATCAAAGTACACAAAGCTGCATAAGGCAATGCTAGAAGGTGGAACAGCCAAGCCCATCCCTAGAATTGTTTTATAATCACTAATTTCACAACAGATCTGCTTCTATACAATTGAATAATACTGTTAAGTTTTATCCCCTTGCATCAACCTCTCACGAAACTCATAAATAAATTTGCTCATTCTAGTAAAAAGGTAAAGAATCAAAAACAAGAAGACCATGGTAAGTATAAAAGATAGATCTAGATCTAGATGGCTAACAAGAACTCTTCGTTCAGTTAATAATAAATCATTGGTAAAACCTAAAGCAAGTCTCCGTCACTATAGTGAAAGATCATTCTATGGAACAGTTTTGCCTGTCAATATTTAAAACGATCCATCTCTATCTACTTTTAAGAGTCGTTTAAAAACATTTTTGTTTTCCACATTGACTGAATATATTTATAAGTGTTTATTAGTGCAAATATAAGAATTGCTGCGTTGTAATTGGCTGTATGAGTGAACTTGAGCTCTGTATTTTTGTTTACCTATGACTCTCGTGATAGTTTTTTTTTTCCATGAGATAGGGTTTTAATTTTAATTCATTAACTTTTGTTCACTTATGGTTGCATACTATTACACAGCTTTACAGTGTTGCATTTTATATCATTTTTATTATATTCTTTCTGATAATGAGTATAAATTATGCTGCATACTATTTACGTCTACATTTCTTCTTATGTATATTTTTTGGTTAAGATTTAACTTTTCATATTTAATTTTTAATTGCATGCTGATTGATATGATGTATGCGTATTTGGTGTATCCACTGTAAAGCACTTTGAGATTTTTTTTAATATTCTGAAAATGGAAAGCGCTAAATAAATGTAATTTATTATTATTATTATATTGTAAAGCACTTTGAGCTTCCTTTAGCAAAAGCGCTGTATACATTAACTTATTATTATTATTATTATTATTATTATTATTATTATTATTATTATTATTATTGTTGTTGTTATTTTTATTATATTATTGTTATTATCATCATTATTATTACAAAAAGTTTTATGTAAATCGTCTTTAAAGTTTTTGATAATGCCCTGATCACAGGTTTGTATGATGCTCGTTGTGTTTTGGGGTAGGAAAATAGGCTCAGTGACCTTCAGGTCTTTCACCTTAGGGTGTGCTGGACAAATATCCACAATAATTGCCACCTTCCTTTCCTGAGCAGCGAAGCCTTGATCAAGCTTTCTCAGCCAATATGCAAAAATGTCTGGTGTTGCCCATGCCTTTTTGTTGTTTCTGTATGGCAACGCAACATTTTGGCATTCTTGAAAGATTTAGACTTTTTTGCTTGCCAATGGCGAGATGAGGACGCTCTTCTCTGACTGTGGCTTACATTTTAGCAGTAATGAGAATAGACAATCTATTTTTAGACTTTTTCCAGCCGGCACAGTTATCTTTGAGGACAGTGTCTTGCTTGGTAGGCAGTGAGAGAATGAACGAGATTCATCTGCATTGAAAATGTGTGCTGGTGCTTATTTTTTCAGGGTAACCTGTAAGGTCACGGCATATTGTTACGGGCTGCTGATGATTCACCGCTGAAGATATGGAAAACGATGGCTTTTACCTGTTTAAAACAGGCACATTGAATATGCAAGCTTACTTGAACATCGACAGCAATGCTGCTTCCATGTCCTCATGACTGCCATGCTTCATTTCTTGGTACCTGGAAATCTGATTCCCCTTTCAGCTTTCCTAGCTTTTCTCTGTTGCCTTATCCTATTAATCTAGCAAGAGAGGGGTTTATGTTTGGCCTCGATAATGATAGAGATTTGTTGACTCATGACTGGCAGCAGCACCGCATTGCAATAAAGTTAAGACAAAAATGTGTGTCAGAATTAGCCAATTTTTTTAGAAACAACCAGAAAGTGAGCTAGAGTCATTAATTTCCTTTCACTTTAGCTATAGTATGCTGTCCGACAATTTCTGTTTACCTAGATTTTATGAGAGGGCAAAAAAGGTAAAACTGCAATTATTTTTATTTCTTTTCAGAGTGGCCATTTGTTCCGCTCAGCCGTTTTCGGTTTAAGTCTGTTCCACAGCATTCCAAATGTCAGATTAAATCAATGCAACATTGGCAAAAAAGCACATAACTTACTATTTTTGTTAGCCAATTTTCAACCGGCTATCCAGAAAACAGAAATGCTGTTGTGACTACAAAAGCTAAGTAAATAATGAAAAATTAGGTCTAATTGAAACACAAGAAAACAATAAGAATAGTGGTCAGCACATCGAATTTTAAGTAACACAGGAGTATTATCACAGTTACTTTAACCATTTGAATGCAAAGGGATTGATTTTGGAGGCAAAAATATTTAAATGTCCATTACCGTGAATACTGAATGGCTGTCCATTTTCATTCACTGGTTCAAATCATCTTCGACTCTGCCAGTTTCAGGCCATAATTATTTGGAGTTGAATTAAAAATATATGTTAAATCCATCGACAGCTATGCTCTTACCTCAATAAGATAAACAAGATAAACTTTATTCACCCTCAAGGGATATTGAGGTTAAATATACCAGAAACATCAGTAATCTGGACATTTACATGAATAAATTATCAGTTACATTTATGAAAAAACTGACCCTTTCCAGACGTTTTGACTCCCCCCAGAGGTGGAGCACCAGCTAGAGAGCCCATGTCTGTGCCTCGACCAGGCGTAAGGGATGGCAAACCATCTAGTGAGCTCAAGCCACTCTCTGTTGCTTTCTTCCCATTTTCTTTCATCTTTCCTTGAGGGCCATCTTTGTTTTTCTCAAGTTCGCTGCAAATAAGTAGGTACATTAAAAAGACAAATGAATTTTTCATCACTCTTTTTTTGCTCTTTTTGTTGTTTTTTCTCTTTGTGTTGAAATTGACAAAATAAATCGATAACTATGCTAAAAAGTCAACGATCTTGTCAATATTAAGGAAGACCATTTTTCTCCCACTGTCAGCTATAATGTTTTGAAAGTAACCAAATTGTGTTTCTCTCATCTCTCCAACTGAAATGTTTTGAAATTAACCAAATTGTGTTTCTCTGATCTCTCCAAATGAATTGGCTGAGCTCTTGATGGCTTTATATTTTTAAGAAGCAAAAATGACCGAAAATAATTATATATAACTTATATGGTAGCAGATTATAGAAGCGGCTATTTTAAGCTGTTTACATGTATATCTTTACAGATTATATGCTTATGCTGGATATTACTTATGAGTTATGATCTTTTTAAAATTCTGTGATTCTATTTCTCACATATATAACGTCACATGTAAGTATTATATAAAATATCAATACATGGTTAAGCTGTGCACAGCTATTAAGTTTGCATGGTACCTATTTCTCGCAGTTTCTAATTTATATAATATGCACAGCACAATAAGTTGAAATACCTTCAATAGACAGTATATTTGAAAGAACATTGCATAAATGTTAAAACGGTTGCTTGTAATATACATAAATTCATATAAAAAATGACTGATTAATTTTCTGTTTCACACTTCTCTGTAGGAACCCATTTGAATGTGTGTGTGTGTGTGTGTGTTATTGTCCCAATGAAGTCTGTAATAATATAATTCCAGTAGAGAACCTTCAAGCAGGACATGAATTTTTAAAGAACAAATGATTGTCTGGATATTATTCTCAGTTGGTTTATTAAATATTGCTAGATTTTGGATTAACAATGAAGTATATATATTATATGATTTCTTGTTTTGTTTTAAATAATTAATATTGCAAACATAAAGACAAAACTATTCAATGTGATTGCTCGGCCATATACGTACCGAAAGAAATTGAGAAGTAAAAAGACAGAAGTGGTAGTCATGATTCAGAGGCTTCTATGCAATACACATTTAGTGGTAGGATGCAACTTAAACAATGTCACCCGACGGTAACTGACAGAGGGAGCGATTTTGAACTATTAAGAAAAGCATTGACAAATTGAAAACCACCGCACATTATTTTTTTTCTCCATGTGACGAGATGGGAGGCTGATAAACAGGAAAAATGGATCCCAAATCTAAAATGAAAAGACAGGAAGGATTTCACATGCATCTAAACTGGTTTTGCGACCTTAATTCAAAATAGTCAAAAAATGAGAGACACAGAGGTGTGAAAGGAAAAATTAAAAGCTAAAATGCATGATAGATGATGATAATGACGAAGATGATAATGATTGAACTTTATGTAATCCCCACTATACAAGTAGTACTAAATCCACGAATAAGAATTTTATGATTAAATTCTCTATATCCAATTTCCCCCATGCCTGATTCTTTGAACTATTCTATTTTTAATTTCTCCCTGTACTGCAGTTTCTGGAGTGGAAGTCACTTAAAATTCTCAATGTTGCAAGATGTGCTCACTGCGTATTTGTCTTTTGAAATGTCAATCCCCCTCAAGAAATTAAATAAAGTAAAGGCAAAGTCACATTTTATTTCATGTACTGAACTACCACCTTAGGATGAAGATGAGAGAAATTCAAGAGTTTGTTATGTTATGAAAAGAAAAAAATATTGTGTCCAACTAGTGGTGGTAGCAGATTTGTCAGAAAAGAATTGTGACGAGAAAAACTGTACTACATGTTTAAAATTAAATCCAATGTGCACCAGCCTTAACTTCAGGACTCCTAGACTGCATAAGAAGCATGCTGGTCTCTAATCTCAAATATTCTCGGATAAATAACAAAAAATATATAAGTGCATAATTATTTTGTACTCAGTCTTAGTAAATATCAATAAAAAATTTGTAAAACTACTGCATCTAACACTAAATATGAGCATCAAGCTCACAAGAAAGGTATAAGTAAAATGTAAATAATACTTTTTCTTAGGTAACCATGACCATTACATTTAACTTATAAGCAAAAGCAATCTTCAATGGGTGGATTATAGTCAGCAGCACCCAGTGGGAATGTGTTCCATAAATGTACATGGCCATGCATTTCATATAATTCCCACAATTATGTATACATGTAATTTTTTTTTAAAGTATCATTTCTGACCAAATTAATTTTAAAGGAATGTTTTAAATAAAAAAATGAATGCTGCACAAAAATTCTACATTTATTCTATTCCTTTTTCTTTCACTAAGTATGACATATTTTCATTAGCTTTATAAATTGTCCCTAAATTTATTCCTTGGCAGAATCCGAATTTTTTAAAGACATATAAAGTGCAAGATTCATCACCTAAATATATATAAATTTTCAATGTGTTTTGTAAATTATCACCCAAAATAATCCATAAAAGCAATCCACACAGTTTAGCAACAGATTAAGAACAAATAAGGTTGACATCATCAAGGAATGTGGAGAATGGTATTGAAAGGTGAGCAAATGCTTGAACACTATGTGTAAAAATGACAGAGAGAGGGAATTAAAATACATACTTCCTTTAAAACTTAATGCACATCATTTAGAGACATAAAAAAAAAAGTTCAGGGTAGGGCAAGATGCACACAATGTATATAAATATATAACATTGTTTCAACATGTTCTTGATGGAGTTTTTTGTGTGGGCCCACAGAAAAACAAGAATAAAGTCGCAGATCCTACAGTGAAATATGCTATGCTTACAATGTCACAGTTGGGTGTACAGCTAATATAAAAAGGTGAAATTCCCATAAAAATCTCTACTTTTACACTGTATTAAATTGAATTCTCCTTATTTTTAAGTTCAGCCCCTTCTTGCATAGGCCCACACAAATGTTGAATTTATTTAGAAGTATAAAATGGAATGCAGTTTAAATTTACATTCTTATCTCATATTATGGTGTTAATTTTTTTTTTTTTTTTACAGATCATCCATCTAAACAAACCTGAGAGATTTTCATGATTACTCCTGTTGTTGTTTTTTACCATTTATTTTGCATTAATACTAGGGAGACATACATTGCAACAAATTATGATCTTTATATTATGCTCTCACCTTTAACAGTTGTTTAACAAACAAAAACAAAAATGTGTATCTTTTAAAGAAAAAGTTGTTTTCAAGAAA
Source organism: Elysia chlorotica (assembly GCA_003991915.1). Taxonomy (NCBI): domain Eukaryota; kingdom Metazoa; phylum Mollusca; class Gastropoda; family Plakobranchidae; genus Elysia; species Elysia chlorotica. The sequence continues at coordinate 59,538 of RQTK01000766.1, read as the reverse complement.
ATACATGTAGATTTATGATAATTGTACAGCCTCAGATCAGGACACAACCACTGGTTGTTTTTATTTCTTGTTAACAGGGCTCAATTTGATAATTGAGTATAAATTGAGAAAAGGTTTATCACCCCAGTTGATAAATATTCAAATCCATTTTTAAAATACTAAATATCTATAGTACTTAAGAAAAGAGATACATTTTCTTACAAATGGGGCAATGACTGCAGTCTGAAATTATAAAACATAGAAGATATCGCGTGCGATAGAGTGACAAAGAAAGAAAAAAAGAACACTCATGGATGGGATTAAAAGGTGCAGTGGTTAGGCTTCCAGCCTCTCCACTCAAACGATGACTAAAACTGTTAGTGCACAGCGTTACCTCCGCTGCTGATACCGAGGGATTTGTGATGGGCGGCTGTAGGGGGTGGCCTTACGTGTGGCCACTTCTAGGTTGTGTGAAGGAACGCTGTGGGAGTTTGGAGGTTGATCACCATAACAAAAGGCGCAGTGAATCAAAATGGGTCTAATGACATTTTGAAACTGTAAAATATCATTGTATTTGATAAAGTAGCAAAATAAACTGCCTCTGTCAACTTTATACATGTAGAAAGTTCTGAACAGTTTATACAGAGAACATGAAAATCCGAATTTTGAATCAAAGTAAAATCTGATTTTAACTGAGTATTTTTTTTAGGGTAAGGTTTTGGATAGACCTTTAAAGAAATGTTATGCAAGCACAAAAGATCATTCGTATTTTAAAGTTCTTGATTAGGTGATACCAAGAGAGAGAGAAAGGCAATGAGAGAGAGAGAGAGAGAGAGAGAGAGAGAGAGAGAGAGAGAGAGAGAGAGATACACACTTATTGAAACCATCACAGACAGAAAGAGAGGAGGGGGAAAGGGAGGGGGGGTCCAGAATATTGCTTTTATTAACGGATTTTAAAACTTTTTTTGTTTCATTTTGTTTGTAATAGCATACAATAGTATGTTGGGCATACAGATACATAATAAAAGATGTTTTTTATACAAAGTTGATATATATTTGATGAACTAGTAATGACTAAGCTCTTATCAAACTTAAAACATAAAATGTGTCCACTTTCAAACAAGATGCGAGTATGCAATAGTCACAAAAAAGAGCCTCATCTGTTTTCGGTGATCATGCTCAAGTTTTGCTATCCCCTAAAAACAAGCATTATTAAGGATTGGGTCATTCACAAAAACAAAACAAAAAACAAAAAAAGGGAAGAAAACCTTGATGCTCTCCATGACCGTTGAGTGACAAAGCTGGAACATCGATAAAAAAAATCATGGCATGTGTGATAAAAAAAGATTAGCAAACTTGTTTGTAATAACAAAGTATTAACAGTGAAAGCAAACTGAACATAAAATATTTGACAATACTGCTTTTTTTTCCTCCTTGAATGAATAAACAAGGATTACAAAGAGTGAAGAAATACTAAAGGAACTTCTGAAAGTAACATTCTTTTAAGACTACATCAAGGGCAGCAACAATTAACAAGAAAAAGAAATGCATTTTCGCAATAATATATCTTTTTGGCTTCTATAGCCAAGAGGCCTTTTTATGATTTATTTGTTTGCAAGTTGAAGAGAAAGGTAATACAAATTTAAAGCGTGAGTGTATGCATTGTTGGAATTAGTCTTTTTTCCTTTGTCCACCCAGGCATAGTTTTAGTTATTAAATAACTTTAGCAACAATATATGTCTGAATTCAATGTTAAAATTTTGGATAGAAATTAAGAATTTACAACACACTCTATCTACCAAGCACCACAAAAATTTCTTTAAAACAGATATGAGTTACACAGAAATATTTATTCTGAGTTCACCTTGACAATGTGTTGAAGTTCACTGCAGCTGCAGGCGCATCATCAAAAAAAGGATCTTCCTCAATGTCACTGCAATCATCATGTCCTGCTGGAATGCTGTTCATTTTTCCTTGGTTAGAGTTGTTGTGCACATCTGAGTTCTTTTGGCTCAAATTTTCAGAGTGTCGCTCAACTTCTGCCAATTTCTGGCAAAAATATGGGATGTTATATATGAAGTGTGAAGTTTTAACAGAAAAGACAAAGCTACTTTGCAAAAGAACTTTAAAAAGAATATAGATCAGGAGTATTAAGTGTAGCTATTTCTATAAAAATGACAATCCTTGAAAACAAGTCACAATGAATCAATAATATTCAAGATAAGATGATCCCTTATAAGCACTTTCCCAATTAAAATTACTGATGGTTAATCTCATATTTAAGAACAAAAATTGTTGGAAAAAAATGTGTGTATGTGTGTCATGTAGTAGGAATTGGCCCAATGAGGCGCAAAGCCCTGTACCCAACCCTTCAAAAGAAGAATAAGTTTTTTAAAAAACTAAACAAACAAACAAAAAATATAAACAAACACATACACCACGCATGCACGCACGTAGAAATAAACCTCACATTTCTTCATAATCCCTAATACTTAAAACTTGCCTTTAAATCAGATTTGTGAGCATTAGAAACTATGTCCTCAACATCACCCGCCACAACAGACCGACAGCACAGGAACAGCCGTTTGTACATTCCCAAGAACTCATCAAAGTCAATAGCTACAGTGAGAAAATCGTTTAAAATATTCATCAATTGCAACACTTTAGAGACATCAATGAGTTCAATTGGAAGTAATTGCAAAATAATTTGATACTGACCAGTTGTTTTTTTAAAACAACAAACAAAAAGATGTACAATAATTTTATATATGTAAGCAGCAACAGAATTTAAATCTCTATATGGGTTGATAAGAGTTTCTGTACAAAATTTTCTTAACAAAAGAAGGATATGAAGAAACTAGCAAAGGACCATTAGGATATGCCAGCAAACAATAATAAACACATTGCATTTATATCAACTGCATACAATCACAAAGAGCCTTAAGCATGCAATGACAAATCCTATAGTAGAAGCCTCAAGAATTCCCTAATCAAATAAATTCTTAAAGATATTTTTATCTGTCAAAATACACCATGCATCAAAATGTACATGCAAGCATGTATTTACCTTTCAGAGTCAGAGAATACATTGCTGAGTTGGAGGGAAAAAATACAGAAAATGTATATAAATTCAGTACGGTTGGCTTATCTGTACATAATTATTTCACCGTTCAGTGTATGTGTGTCATGTAGTAGGAATTGGCCCAGTGAGTTTCATGCAAGCACTACCCAACCTCTGGTAGAATATAATTATATACGAGGGCAGGCTGATAAATAAGGGCCGTTTTTGAATAACTTTTTTATTTGAAGGACTACAGAAGCAAGTTACACATCAAATGAAAGCTTAGAGTCTCCCCTATCTGATGAACTATCATTTTTCAACATAGTCACCATCGCGTTCAATACAGAGGCGCCAGCGTTGTACAAGTTTTCGCATGCCGTCGGCGAAGAATTCTGGTGTCTGGGATCGGCACCAAGAGCGAACATCCGCCTCAACTTCTGCATCGGTTTCATAGTGATTTCCTTTGAGATGTTACTTCAGCAAAGGAAATAAGAAAAAGAGAGACGGGGCCAAAGCAGGACTGTATGTCGGATGTGGTATGGTAGGAAGTTCCAACTGCTGTAAAGCGCACTGGGTTTGGCGACTGGTGTGTGGCCGAGCATTATCGTGCTGGATGACAACGTCTTTGACTTTGTCCTGTCGAACCCGTCTGAGCACCAACAGAAGGTAGACGAAATGATTGTTGCAAATAGAAGAGTGAAACAAAGAGACATTGCAAATGCGCTTGACATTTCAAAAGAACGAGTTCATCACATTATCACAGTCCACCTTGGTTACAGGAAAGTCTCGGCAAGATGGGTACCGAGACAGCTCACTGTGGAAATGAAGGCACAGAGGAAAACGATCTGTACACAACTGTTGGAAAGATTCACTCATGACGGCGAGCGTTTTCTGTGGAGCATCATCACTGGTGACGAGTCTTGGGTGCATCACAATGACCCAGAGAGCAAGATGCAGTCTATGCAGTACCGACACAAGAACTCTCCAGCCCCAAAGAAGTTCAAAGTCGTCGCATCAGCTCGAAAGGTTTTGCTGACAATATTCTGGGACATGGAAGGTATCGTCCATATTGAGTTTTTGGAGCAAGGCACAACAATAAATTCAGAGAGATAATTATGTGTCAACTCTGCGTGCATTGACTCAGACGGGTTTGACAGGACAAAGTCAAAGACGTTGTCATCCAGCACGATAATGCTCGGCCACACACCAGTCGCCAAACCCAGTGCGCTTTACAGCAGTTGGAACTTCCTACCATACCACATCCGACATACAGTTCTGATTTGGCCCCGTCTGACTTTTTCTTATTTCCTTTGCTGAAGAAACATCTCAAAGGAAATCACTATGAAACCGATGCTGAGGTTGAGGCGAATGTTCGCTCTTGGTGCCGATCCCAGACACCAGAATTCTTCGCCGACGGCATGCGAAAACTTGTACAACGCTGGCGCCTCTGTATTGAACGCGATGGTGACTATGTTGAAAAATGATAGTTCATCAGATAGGGGAGACTCTAAGCTTTCATTTGATGTGTAACTTGCTTCTGTAGTCCTTCAAATAAAAAAGTTATTCAAAAACGGCCCTTATTTATCAGCCTGCCCTCGTATCATGTGAGAAATGAGGTGCATGTCCTCATCCCCATTCCCTTTTTGAATATGATAAGGGTTATTTATTTTGAAATTGTGATAATACAAGCATTTACCAAGTAGTTTAGAGAGTTGCTCTACATTTTATACATTTTTGTAATAAAGAACATGACTTAAACACCTAAACGCTTGTTGTTTTGCTTCTTTTTTTTAAATTAAATAATAAGCACAAAAAACAATGGTTTCAAAGCAACCAACAAATATTGGAAAGCTGAACTTCCTTAAATCTCATGACAGTATATCTTGTGTTGAGAAAATATACATAACACATGAATGCTTGATAAAGCCTCACAGGAAAAGTATATTCCACAAGATACAAAAACACACAACATTATGGACCATGTACTTTAACAATTCAAAATATAGAGAACTCGTCTAAAAAAAGAAAAAGGAAAAGTATAAAAATTGTTTGGCGAAAATATATTTTGTTATCTCTATAAAAAAGCCAATAATTTTATCTGAGTAATCCATTTGAGAAACAGGCACAGAGAAAAAGATGAGGAAGAAGAAGACAATGGAATGGTGAAAGAAGAAAAAGATCAAGAACATGAAGAAATAGACAATGAGTACATTTGTCTTACCCAAAAACATTATACCAACACTGGCCCTACCAGTAGGGCACAAAATCAGAAAAATATAGATATAAAATGGAAGAAATAAAAAAATATAAATTTTTTAAATAAATTCTCTTTTTTTTTCCGTCTTCCTAGGACAGCTGCTTATAGTTCACAACAAATGTGACAGAAAAGACAACAATGCTGCATGGTGACATTCAATAGGTTCTAACTGCATTTTTCTTTCAATTGCCAATGAGGGTTTAAAAAGGTTCAACCAGAACAGGAAAATCATTAAAATAATAACTGTAGAGATTGGCAACCTTGAAACAAAATCATGAATAATGATCTGGTTACAAATCTGCTTAACCCAACCTTTTTTTTTTTTTATTGCATTTTTCCCAAAAGTGTGAATAAATTGAACCTTTTTAATTTCACCTTGCAAATGATCTATGAGCCGTTTCTTAAAAATATTTATTAGAAAAAAATATTTCTTTTAAAATTATGAAAGGCTTTTTCCCTTGCTCTAACTGCCAGTCGGCACCGGCAGTCGAACCAGGATTTGTCCTTTCGTGGAACTGAGGTCTGAGGGATATCCCTCTTAGCAATTTGCAATACAGTATCACTGAATTGCTCTATTGAGATTTTCTGGTCAGATATTTCTTGGATGCATTGAGATTGAAAAGCTGGCCAGTCAGCCCGAGTGAAATTCCACCGTTCCGGATGAGAGATCATTTCGAAGCGGACCGGCGATAGAAGAATAGGAAAGTGATCGAAGACGTGAAGGCTATCGAGAGTTGACCACGAGTAGTCCAGAGAGATTAATGGGTCGATGAATGTGAGGTCTAGAGCGGAAAACGTGCCATGGGCAGTATGGCAGTAACTTGGAGAGCCATCGTTCACATGTAAGAAATCAGATTCCGAGAGAATTTTTTCTAAGATTTTTCCACGTGGATCAGTCCTTAGACTTCCCCGAGTGGGTTATGGGCATTAAAGTCTTCCATAAAAATTACGGGAAAGGGGAGCTGATCAATAAGGTTAGTTATATCAGAATAGGAGACTTGAGAAGAAGGTGGAAGATATACCAAACAGAGAGTAAAAGATTTTTCAAAAGTTATTCGGATTGCTACCGCCTGTTGGGTAGAGTTAAGAGGGATAGGTCTGCAAGGAAGAGTATTTTTGACAAAGATAGAAGTACCGCCGCTTAAACTATCCGCACCACCGCTGTGGTGATGATAGGCAGAGAGGCCTTGGATGTTGAAGTTTAGGTTGGGGGGTAGGTTTGTCTCCTAAAGACATGCTGCAACGACATTATGTTTCAACATAATGCGCTGCAGTTTAAGGTAGTTAGCCCTAACTTATTTTTTTGCAGCCTGGCGGGCCTAAGCTCCACAGTGACCTCTGAAGTGAATGGGTAAGGGGCAGGTAGTTTCTTGGATTTTGGGGAAGGAGGATTGGAAGGGGGGAGGGAGGGTTTAACAGGGGAGTCAGGGGGGAGAACCTCACCAAAGATGGTGACGAGAAAGGAGGAAGGGAATGGGGATGGGGGAAGGCTCCGCTGATTGGAAGCCTTTGAGGAGGGGGAGATCTGACACCTTCATTCCTTCGGTGTTGATCAACGCCTCAAACCTGTTTGAAACTTCCAAAGGGGCTCGCTGCGGAGCAGGTGATGGAGGCCCTAGGCTTGATCTTCGGTCGCGATTCTGCTGTCACGGTTGACTTTTTTACCAGAGAATCTATCTTGTGGGATTTGGCTCCTTGGGTTTTGGCAGTGATGTTAAATCTGCTGCTGCCCTTCGGAGGCGCTGTTTGAGCAATCTTAGTCCCAAAACTGGTGGCCTTGGCGTAGGTTTGACGCTTAATATTTTGGTCGAGTTCTACAAAAATGGCCGCTCTGGCCTGTGCAAAGGTACTACCATGCTGGGCTTTGTACTGCTGAATAGCTTCCTCTTCTTTTCACCTGGGACATTTTTTCGAATCTGCCGCATGTGGGCCATGGCAGTTCAGACAGATGGGATCGGCTTTGCAGTCTCTCCCAGCGTGCCCTCCCTTACCACAGCGGCAACACACTGCTGTGCGCCTACATGTCATTTAGTTATGGCCAAAACGATGACATTTGAAACAGCGCATTGGTCTCGGGATGTAAGGGGTAACTTTGAGTGTTAAGTACCCCACTTTCAACGATGTCAATGGCGACGTTGAGTCAAAGGTTAGGACAAAAGTATTGGTCCTGATTTTGTCACCCCCCCTTCCGCACGAAAATGCGTCGGGCGTGGGTGACATCTCCTTCCCGCTCGTCGCTTCAAGGTCACGAGATCTAACCACACCCATGGAGCTGTTTACGTTGCGATGAGCCTTCACAGAGACAGGGATGTTGACAAAAGTTTCGACCTTGCCGAGACATTTCACTTGTGCCTCACTAGAGCACTCCACCAATTCACCAGAACGGAGCTTCGTAATGGTCTTGGCTTCACCCACAATTCCTTTCAGTGCTTTGCTAATAGCAAAGACACTGAACTTGGCCAACTTTTTGTCAACAAACATCGCTGATCACCTGAAAAGGTGACCAATAGTCCGGTAGAAGTAGAGGGGATGGGATATACGAAACAATAGACAAGACGATAGGAGCGGGTCAGAAGACATAACAAGATAAAGAGAATGAGCCTGTCCTTAGCAGTCTTTTACTGAGTCATGCGCGACTGGCAGACGGTGGTAACCATTCTTTACACTCCTTTTTAACGAGGGCCCCATTACCACAAGGGCGACATCTGAAAGTTTGATGGGTTACTGCACAGAAATATAATGGTCATACTATGATGTTAAGTAGAAATAACAAGGGGTATTTAAATATATTAGTATAAAAAATGTCTCAAATAAATCAAATCATTGGGCAGGAAATTCTATAAGCATGTAATCTAAACAGGCTGCTTTTTCAGGTTCAAGCTCAAACTGAGATGTAGAATGAGAGTATTCACTCGGTTGGTGTGTAAAAACTATTGAACATATTTTAAAATGAAAGATATTAAAAAGTTTGTGCTGTTTTGATTTGTATATAATACATGCTGCTTCATAAAATGAATAGTAGTCTTTTATCAAGTCTAAAATATGATAAACCGGACTAAAATAGCCACTGGATGCTCGCGATCGACACACATTAGATTTTTCAGAGATTTACAAGATTCTGCTATCAGTCAGATTCATGCGCGAGGTCTTTCAATAGACCAGACGGAATTCTAGGTTTTACTTCGAGAAATTTCGCGTGGAAAGTTTCGAAGTCAATTTTTTTGTGGAAAGTGTCGGTATTCCAACTTTAAAAATATATCACTGTAAAGCTTCTCAATATCTCTTTTACAATGAATCTGGGTCAATAGAGCCGTCTGTGAACAAAATCGCGTAAGCTGTCAGTCACTGACCCGCAGACTTCAGAGATGAAAAATGATAGCCGCCAGTCCACAATGGCGGCCACCTATGCATCTACGATTGGCAAGCAAATTGTGTATTTTTGGACTTAAAACCGTACTTAAATGCTAATTTAATTTTAATGCCATTTTTATAATTTTTTACAATGAAAACCTCTCACAGATTTTATCATTACCATTAAAAATTTCAAATTTATATAAGATCTAATCTACATAGAGCCTCCATACTCTAGCCCGTATTCATGTGAAGGGCTAGGCCTAAAAACCAGACGAAACTTACGTCTGAAATTTAAATTCAGTCTCCGACCTATTCATGGGAATTTCCTAGTACTAAATTTTGGCGTAAGTTTACACTTGCTCCGAGGCAGGACTAAGGGGTAACATTTGGTCGCAAGTGCATCTAAAGCCTATCAAAAAATCAATTATAATGACTTCTGTGTTGATTTAGTATGATTTTAGTTGTTTTATAGTTTAATTTTACTATTTTGATACACCTAATAGGACAATCACGCATTTTTAAGATTTTTCATAATTTAGATCTACATTAAGAAAGTAGGTCAAATGAAAGGTTCCATCCAGTAGTTCATAGGAATAAAGAAAATAGTTATAGATTTGAGTTTTGGTACTTAATTTTTATAATTTTATTTGCAAGCTCTATAAAATTTCAAGATGGCGTCTACGTTTTCAGACTTTCCCTCCTTTTAGTTAGACGTAGCTAGTCTACGACAAAAATTTGCCATGAATACTGGCTTAGTTTTCAATAGATATAGACAGCTTATGAAAAAAACAAGATTTTTCATTTTCCAATGAAATATAAACTTCTAACTTCATAAAGAGCGCATATATTTTATACACATGGTTAATGGGTGACACAGAGCGAAGGTTAATTTTGGCTTTAGGCTGCCACCCCTATTCCCGATGTTGACTCGCCTCAATTAATTTCTATAGGCAAAAGTGTTCTTGAGAGAGCAGCGTCTCCGTCACCTAAATTGATTCAAGACAGTGTGTCCGCGATAGCACACCTTGCCTTTTCTGTGATTTTATCTCAAATTTACTTTTAAATTACCAAAAACAGGAAAATCTATTGTTTGATTCATCTAGAGCTTGTTCTGAGAAAGAAAAAGACATGTGCATCTAGGTTTCTTCTTTTATTTTTAATGATTTTTTGAAAGTTAGGCATTTTGCATTTTTTGGTCCCCCTTGAGAAAAAGTGTAAAAAACAAATTTTTTTTACTGAGTATGTGAAAATCCCTTTGTTTCTAAAATAAAACGCTTCAAAAAAATTTCAGCGTAATCCTCATTCAGTGTGCAATATAAATGATTAACTTCGGGCGTCTAGTTTTTTCCACATGAAGCTCCGAACTTGATTCATTGCACGGTTGCAGAAAATGGGGAATTTTTCAAATTTTGTTTAAATTGCGTAACTTTCAAAATGTACAATAACAAGTGGAAGTCTAAGTGTATTTTTAATTTTAAGTTTAGAGTACCTACTATCAGAACAATCAAAAAAAATCTGTAATCAGGGGGGGGAAATTAACCAAATAAACTTACAGCTACTGAAGTCCTTGTCCACAGCATTGAATTCATCATTGACGTATCGCTCCAGCATGTTTCTGTGAAAGCTTGGGAACATGTCCATGAAGAGATCACGAAGTTCATCCTTGTCAATAGCACCACTGTTGTCCTGATGAAGTTAAAAAAAAAAGTGTTAGATCATCAAAGATACGGGAGAGGGGGCGGAGAGGGGGGGGGGAATGAAGAATCAATCTTTCTATTATGTTAAAAAGAAGCTGTTTTTATACCAGATTGAGTCTTTACTCAGAGTCAATGAATTGTGAAATGTGTCCTTTTTTTAAAGAGTTCAAAAAAGCTTATTTTATTGAACACTCATGATTAAGGATATCCCATACCTTATCGTAATAATCAAATTTAGCCTGTGCTTCCTCAATTTGCTTCTTAGTCAAGTCCTGGAAGAAAAAGAAAAATTAATGACTTTTTACATTGTTTGCCTACAAGTTGCATAGGTAGCTTGAAAAGAGAGGCACATAATGTAAACAACTTTTGGGGGGCTTTTTATTATTTTTATGTTTTTTTTATTACAGAAAAAAAATTATACTAGTTATCTCACAGATCTAACAAAGAAAAAAGAAAGAAGCCATATGCTCAGTTTTTATGTATAAATCTTTTTCAAATTTATGGATCAAAGAGAATAAATAATAATAATCTTCTAAAATTAAAAGACACGAAAAAGTTGTACAAATTTTTTTCTTAATGCCAATAACAATAAATAGCAAAGCAAAATGACAATGAAAAAAGGTGCTTTTTTTTTTTTTTAACTAATATGTTTGTTTATGGCTCCGACATTTCCAGGAACTTGCTTCCATCTGATGGAGAGAACATAATACAAGAAGGGAAAGAATTCATGTCAATACACTGATTACCAAAAGGAAGAAAAAATTGTGTGTTGATGATCAAACTTTAGTCTTACTTTCAAATTTTTGTTTGTGAAAGTTGCAATCATTATAAGATAAATATGTGTATCTATTTTAGAATCTTAGAGTATTTTTTTATTTAAATCCTTTGTGATGAATTGTTATTTCTCATCTGAAAGGGGTTTCGGAAAAGCAAATATAAGAATTACAGATTTCACTCCCCCTACCCCATGGGAGATATCTAAGAGGCATTTATATCTATTTTCAAGTGCACTTTAGCAAGGTAGATAATTCAGACATTTTATTCATGAAAAATGTTAAAAGATATTACATTTCGTTTAAAAAAATTTTTGGAATAAAAGTATAGGAGGATTTTTTTAAATAAAAAAAGCTTTAAAAATATTCCACAGCCTTAAATACTGTAACAGTGCTACAACTGTGGCATAAGTGAGACTGATGCCAAAATGTAAGAGATGTATCATTTTAAGGGTTGAAATGATGAAATGAGATCTATCTTACTAAACTTTTAGATTTAAAAATGTGCTAATAAGCTTTTGCTTTATCTCGTTAGAAACTTGTGTCCAATTTCAAGCAGTAATAAGAAAAAAAATATATTTATTGATTACCTCAAAAGAAACCAAAAATGTTTAATTTCTATCAGTCACAGTATGATACTTTCATATAATAATATATATTCTAGTTTTAGAGAATGAAAAAAAAAAACTATCTTTTCCTGATTATTGTATTATTTTATATTAATTCTTGTGATTTGTTTCTCTTTAACAGAATATGTATAAAAGATTGTCAAAATACCCCATGCTATTTTTACAAATTGTACAAAGTGTGGAGAAATCATTTATTTGGATACAATTTTTAAAGCAATTTTTTGTCTCAATTATATGAAGCAGTGCTTGATGTTGTTGTTGAGTTGGTTTAAATTCCAACATCAGCACTATATAGACTATATTAGGGATGGGCACCAACACTGACGATGACAATTATATGTGCTGCCACACACAAGACAGGGCAAGGTTACGACGACTCCTGTCTCAGTGGGAAGCAAAATCGCCAGAGCTCGAACTACGGACCTTTAACGTTGGAAGTCGATGTCTACCCCAAGACCACCGCGCCCCCTGACACAGTGCTTGGTACCCAATAAGAAAGTCTACAGAGTGGTCTCCGCGTAAGAACTGTCCGCTTACCAACCCACTCCGTCTACGAATCCGCTCGTCCTATGAAATATAATTTTTTCTCTTTAATCAACATCCCTACCCACCCGCTTTTGGTGTCGTATAAAGTGTAAGAACCCGTTTCATCAGAGCTGGATATATACTTTTTTAAATATTTGTCAAGCTAACATGTCATTTTTCACTTCCCGAGCATGCTGATCATTTCTATAGTAATCAAAGACTGATAGGAGTGGCGCATGTATCTTAATACACGCGATCAAATGGGTGAGAGGAGTGGGCGGGATGTGGGTGAACTTACACAAGCATGTGAACCTTTACAAAGGGTAGACTAGGCTAGAGCCACGTTAGTAGATTAGATAAATCTTCCTTCCGCAATCTCTTTGTTACGCTGACACGTTGCGCCTGTTGGTCTACAACTAGTCTGTCTATACGTCTATTTCTGTGTTAAATTTAATGTTTGTCTGAACATCTATCTCTGTGTCAATGTTTGTGTATCTCTTTCTCTCTCTTTGTTTTCATACTCTCTCTCCCTTTTTTCTTTCTTACTTTAGCCCCCTCTCCCTTTCTGTCTTTCCCTATCTTTCTATTTCTTCGAACTCTCTCCTATCTCTACATCTTTTTTATTTTCACTACTCTCTATTTTTTTTTTTTTTTTTTTTGTTCTTTCTGTCTCTCTGGGGAGGGGAACGCGGTGGTCCAGAGGTAGAACATCGGCTTCCGATGCAAAAGGTCCCAAGTTCGAACCCTGGCAGTTGCGTTCCCTACTGGTTGGGTCGGTGTCAGTATGGGACAGGAGTCATGGTATCCCTGCCCTGTCTCGTGTGTGGCAGCACATAAAATTGTCAGACATCCGTCTTGGGGCCCGTCCACATTATAGTCTATATAGTGCTGATGTTGGACGTTAAAACCAACTCAACTCAACTCAACTCTCTGTGGGGACGATTTACTCTGAAACGCGAACCCACTTTTGGTGCCTTCCGAGGGGCGGAGGAGACCACTGTACTACAAAAAATTAAAACTCCTGTTACTAGCGAAATTTCTGATTCCACTCCACAATTAACATACCTCAGTAAAATATATCTTAATTGATAGAACCCTGTCGCTATCTTTTTTCAGCTAGCTCAATCTGTCAACATCGCATCTTGGTGTAGCATTAAAAATATATCAAATGCCATAAAATTACCATTAAGTGCAGATTAACAAGAGGCTCCATTTTTATTATAAATAAAGAGTTATGTTCCAAACACAATACTCATCAGCTGTTGTAATTTAGATATACTATTGGAATTTCAAATATAAAAATATAATTGTTTACAATATTCAATTGGAGACGGTTTAAAATTAACTGTAAATCAAATCTTAAAGACAATCTATAATATGTGGACTTATATTAAATCTAATGGCATACTAATGGAAAAAGTGATGAAACCCACCAGCTGAGATTATTGAGATTAAAAAGCAAGAACATCTACAGAATGATCACTCCAAACATCAATATTACTGCATATATAAATCATGTCTATACTGAATAACAAAAACAGTCACCCTTCGAGACTTCATCTACAGAGGAAAGGCAATAAAAATTATCATAAAAACAGGAATAAATGACAGTATTGTTTTGACAATAAAGTGTATACAAAAACTTTTTGGAAATAATACCTTAATTTCACTCTCAGGTTAAAATCACATTTGTAGACTCTATATTCCGTGTGTCATATTGAGACATCTATTTTTTGTTTGCATCGGTTTTGGAAGAATTGTTATCATGGTTTTGTTTTGGTTTGTTTTTTAACAAAAATTTTGCAGTTCTAGAACAAATATTCCAAAAGATGTTTTAAAGCCACATGTATATTAAGGAGTTTAATTTAGTTTCACTTTAGATACAAAATCTTTCTGAAAATATATCATACAAAAATACTAGCGAAGTACAAATTCAAGGTAACGTTTATTACGAAAAAGATTTTAAAAAATTTAAAAATGACACAACAAAAATTTAAGAGTATTTGGAAATATTAAGACTATCACATTTCAATCAAAGTTGACGAGAGAGAAAAAAAGAGAGGAAGACAGATAATCAGTCAGAGAGATGAATACAAATAGGCAGACCGACATAGGCATATACAGACAAGGTCTATGCAGTAAACACATATGTTTAGAAGCAAAACAAGTTTATCACCTTAGCCACATGTAGGCCATCCCCAGACCCATGAGAGGATTGGTCCTGAATGCCATGACTCTTATTATACAGGAGACTTGTGAGCAGAGGCACGTTGGTAGGAGCACCTTGGTTAGGTATGTTCAGTTCTTTTAAGAGCTCAGACCTCTTTTCTTCATTATTCTAAACGAAATACAGGCAGTACTTGTATTATTAGAACTAAAAATGGAGAGAACATATAAAATAAAATACAATGCAGGGTAAAATGAAAATAAAATCAGCAAGCTAATGCTAATCTGAAATTGAGCTTTTTAATGCATGTGGGTGTGTTGAAGTGTGTGAAAACAAAGAGATGCACTTTGTCTATGAACATATTTGTATAAAATCACTATGAACTGTACAAAAAGTTATATTTGTTCACATAAAAAAGGAATAAATATGTATTGCAAACTTAGTCTACAACTTGTAGCAAGATATTGAGCTGAAAGAAATACTCACAACACCAGATTCAGGTTTGAACACAGCAAGGGTGAACTCGAGATTGAAATATTCAAGAAATTCTTGAACAAGGCTTGCTGTTAGTTTGCCTGCAATAGAAATGACAAGAGAACAGGCATTCTTAGAAAAATATCCGGACAATGTTGGAAACATGAATTTTTACCCATTTAAATGCAAAACCTTGTTTAATTTGAATCACTCCGTCCATGAGATTTTTTTTAATGAAGCCAAAACATACCTTCTTGTGTTGCGAGAAAACCTTTTAGTTCTTTGTTGAGGAATGGTGCTTTACTCTGTAATGGAGTAATTAAATGATTTTAGAAAGCATTTTTTTCAATCAATAAGATAACGATTTAATTGTACCAATGAGCTCTCCATGACGAAGTTGCTTACAGTCTTAATCTTATAACTTTAATTTTATCGATAAAAAATAAAATTAATATGTGCATTGAAAGTGAAATTTAACAAAACAAATTTCATTAGATAAAAGAATGCTGAAGATACTGAGAAAAAAATAAGAAAAAAATCCTAAAGACAAATTTGAAGTTAAATGACTAAAAACATTGAACGACAGCTGACAAGTCTGAATAAAAGCAAATTAATCATTTGACATTGGTATTTCAGTATAATTCAGTTCATAAATGTATTTCATCATAGAATGAAAGTGTATGATTTTTATGTGTTTCTTTTATATGGTTCGTGTTGGAAATTGTTGCTTTTTACTCAAAACACATGACAAATTAAAAAAACAATAATTTCATGTATAATGTCATGTAGCCTATCATTTTGTGCAGAATTACTTGGAAATTTCCAAGTAATTCTGCACAAAATGATAGGCTACATCACATATTTTCTTTTTCCAGGAGCCCTATTTTAAAATAGTACTCTCATTTGGAAATTCCATGGAATCATTGAAAGTCAAGAAATCCTTGCATTATGGGGACTGATCACATCATCGCCAACAAAACTAACAGGAACATTCTTTTGAATTCACTTTAAAATTGATCCAGTCAAAGAACACTACACCTTTAAAGTCTTACAAGGGGCTTATTCCTGATGGGAATATCATTGATATTTGATGCTACTGTGAAAAATATATTGAGATCCAAGGAATTAAAAATGAACTCAATGATGTGCGTCTTAAACTTATGTGATGCTGAGAAATATGAGTTTTTTGGGGTAAATATAAATTTATAACTTTAAAAAATTACTTCACATAAAAACAAGTCAAAGCATTTGCGGAGTAGTCATATTAAAAAAAAAATTTGTAAAAGACGAAAACCGAAATTCTTTTATGGAATACTGGTGAGCTTGACTGAAATCATTAACATGATATACAAAAAAAGTATCATGCTAAAGATGCATTGTGAATACATGTAACAAACCTGTCCATTTTCTTGATCCTCAAGGGCCAGAAAGACACTTGCTCTGAGTTGTGCCTAAGTGTTACAGAAAGCAAAACAATTTTAGCATTGATTTATGAAAATTGTTAATATCATACATTTCAGTAATTCTAATCAAATGATATGTGGCTATGTAATAAGAGACATATAGTTTGATATCTTGCGATTATGATCATTCCACCTAAGTAAAGAGAAGTTTGTTAGTAATGAATGAAGGATCGTTCAATCTAGGCTGGTCAAAATAGACTAGCCAATGCCCTGTTCATCGAACAGGTAAGTTTTGTTAGCAGCTAAATTTACACAGACAATAGAAAAACTTACTGATTAGCAAACATTTCTTAGAAAATGTAAGACAGTACAACTCCATCTATCAAATGACGTCGCCTACTCAGAAGTGCTGAAGTAATCAGTAAGTTTTTCTATTGTCTGTGTAAATGTAACTGCTAACAAAACTTACCCCACGTGTTTGAACAGAAAAATCATTATTAATGAGCATGACTACATTGAGAGTCGTTAGGGATAGGGCACGAAAATGAGCATTATATTCATAAAAAGAATAAGAACAAAATATTATGTCTATTTAGATCTACTCTAGGCCTAGTAGGTTATATCCTGGCCCATCTAAGGCTTAACTATAGTCGCAAACGTATCACAAAACAAAACAAACAAAATTACAGAATTTAAAACGTTAAAATTCAATAAAATTTCTTTTTACCTCACAATCAATACATGTGTGAACATTTTTTTATTTTTACTGTTGAATACACCTCTTTTTTTCTATAACTATTCAATAGATTTCCGACAGGTAGTCGCCGTGAAAATAAGATGGATTGGTAATTATGGCTGATATCATTGATTAATCAAAAATTAATTTGGCGTTTTATGACTCTGAAATCTTCTCTAGCTAATTTGGAATTTTACTGTAAAATTGGGGATTTGATCGCATATCTAAGTTTGAGACAAAGACAATTATATATATATAGATTTTACTTTCAACAAGAAAAAATATAGACCAATACCACATGTAATAGAGAATTCATAGTAAAAACTTGGCCACAATAAATGCCTACTGGTCCAAAATTGCAAAGCATGAGACTACAAGAAAAGGGACAATTTAAACTCACTCTCAGTTTCCCAAGAGTACCATTTGATTCAAGAGTTTGGGCAACAAGATCCCTGAGCTCTGTGTCTTCGTCTGCAGACATTGTCAATCCCTTGCTGCAGGTAGAGATAGATTTCTAAAGACTTCGTTATTCCCTGAAATACAAGATATATAGATATATGAACGTTATCATTACGCCATAACCGAAGACACATTTGTACTTGTATGACACCATGTTTGACTTCACACCAAGTCTTTCAATCTGCCAGAGGTCAGAAGAAAATGTATTGTTAAGTTTGGGTGATGCTTTTATTCAAACTCAATAGGCTCTTTCGTAAGAATACAGCTTAATCAACTTAAGGGCTCTAAGTGCATGGGTGGGAGCAAATAATTTCAAAAAGCCTGCAGAATGAATGAATTTTCTAGAAAATCCTGCAACCAATCGTATCTTATTTTCATATTTTATTGTATTCTTTTAAAAGGCCACTTTTTGGGGACAAACCCTGTACATGTACCAACAGCCTTTAATCAATATTAATGTGTATGAGATGATAAATGGTAACATTTATTAAAGGAAATAGCGAGTACAGATACTTGTCGCTAAACAATGCGTTCAACGGATTTTCTTCTATACCTGCTTCCTGTTAGACCTATTGTTTCTTGTGTTATATTTATATCCGCCTCAACGAAGTTATTTTTATTCTGCATCTGCTCTTATTTCATTGCCGGTATTTAGGGGGGCGCGGTGATCCAGGGGTAGAACATCGGCTTCCGACGCAAAAGGTCCCTAGTTAGAATCCTGGCAGTTGCGTTCCCTACTGGTTGGGTCGGTGTCAGTATAATGTGACCGGCTGAGACAGCAGTCATGGTATCCCCGCCCTGTCTCGTGTGTGGCAGCACATAAAATTGTCAGACGTCCGTATTGGGGCTCGTCCACAATATAGCATATATAGTGCTGCTGTTGGACGTTAAATCAACTCAACCAACCAACCAACCATTGCCGGTTTTCAGAATTTCGGTAACTTTTAATTGTATTGCGTGCGTCCATTTCACGAAAGAATAAACACGAATTGTTTTTATTTTTGTTGTTTTTTTAACAAAAGGTTGGAGAAACATAATAAGCATAAATCCTGATATAGATCTTGTTTATATGAATTTAGAATTAAATTATAATAGATCTAGATGCAGAACGCGCTGATCGTCAGATTCCATGTAGCTATCACATAAGATACATCTCGGTTAGATCTAGCTAGACCTCGATTATTTTCTTTTATAAAAGTTACCAGAGGAACAAAGTATGTTAAATTCGCTAACCTAGCTTAGAACGGTTTGGCCAAGGTTCCTTCATTAAAATAGCCAATAGATTCGAGTCAGATCAAACACACCTGGCTAGAATCAATTTGTCAGAAAAAAAAGACGAGGGCTGGGTGAAGATGGACAGATCGGTATTATTCGGAAGAATAAACGATGTCGATCAGATAAACTAGAGGTTCAAGTCGGTAACCCGGATGAGGTCAACTACTGTGCCGATACAGATAAAACAGTATTATGCAAATTTGATAAACAACGAAAAGACATCGCATGGCGATAAACATTGTTGTTTGTTTTTCTTTTCCGTACTTGCAAACTTGAATAAATTTCTTTCTCTACTCGGTTTTTGGTTGCGCAATTAATCGTAGTTGTATGATAACCATAAACAAAATTGATTTGCTTTAAGCGGCGGAGTCGTTCAGAAGGGCTCGCTTTAGAAATTAACAGCGCATAACTTTCACTTTTAAAAATACGCCGAAGTATGTGAGGTGTGACCTCCGGAATCGCCGGTTAACTGCTACTAGTGCTAGTTGGGTTCGGAGATAAGCCAGTTGAAAAAAACTAATGGTCCTCGTGACTGTTTATCTGGCTTTGTGTTGTGCCAGCAATGAGGGCTGAAAGGCACATAGTAACGGGCATTTCTTTTCCAGAAAAAAAAATAAGGCGAAATTTTCTAGGAAAAGTTTTCCGGACATCGGACCCAGGAGCCAGTAACAAATATTTCCTGAAGATTCGGACCCAAATTAGATTTCCGGAATTCCAGAAATTTCCGGAAAAGTGGCATCCCTGGATACAAAGAGTTCTGACGTCATAGATTTTAGTTTGCACTGAGAAAGCTTTTAAACTTCCCCACTGCGAACTGCATGGTGAGCAACTACTTCGTAATAAATATAGCCAGAAATTGATAGAAAAAACATTATAATTAATAGCAAAACATCGTTGCTAGGAGAGTTTGATAGTAGCGTAGAAAACATTAAAACAAAACAGCAAGCACTATAAACCTAAAATATAAAAATTATAGATAATCTAGGTTTTACTTTGCCTGTGGAATTGGTCTTCTTGTAAGACGAAAAAGTTCATGGTAAAATTTAGATTTGAGATTACATCTAGATAGATCTCAAAAAACCTAATAAAACAAACTGATAAAATTGATATGATATTAGTGATAACTTACAAAAAATCCACAGATCACAGTAAAACTCTCTAATCAATCAAATCAATAGCTTTTAAAAGTCTAGGTCTAGTCTAGCCTAACAAATCATTTTAAATTGGTATGTAACAGTTTTTAAGTAAAACACCTGTTCAGAGTTCGTTTACGTTCGTTTTTAATTTCTATTTAAATTCCCAGTAAAATTTGGTGTGTCATAACTCTAAAGAAACCTGTGACAATTAGATCTAGCCCAACTGCCAAGCTAGCTAGGCAGAAGAGGCTATTTATAATTTAGACCCTTGGTAGAAACTACGCAGTTTGCGTTCAGAAAGTTGAATTTCATATTTATAACTAGATTCTACGTAGTTTGAGTTCAGAAAGTAAAAAAAAAAACTTGTTCCAACTAGTAAAAACTTGAGTCTCTTGAAAGGACTACAGTACATGCTGCCTGCTCTAAGTTTTAGTGCCCTCTCATACTGCATTGCATTGCAAAAAGAAATTCCCCACAAAGAACTGCGTGAAGAGCACCCACTTCATAAAATTTAACGCCTCGTCCCATGTGGTAATTTTGTAGTTATTGCAGTCATTTCGTTGACATAGACTAGATCTTGATGGATCTACTATTCTATATATCTTGATCTTAAAATTTAGATCTAGATCTACACTAGATCTAGAGTCGAATTTGTCATTCCTTTCGAAGATTTTAGAAAAAGTCGTGCTGAAACAACTCTTACAACATCTTGAAATAAATAAGCTCAGAGAAATTTTTCAATCTGCCTATAGAGCTCTACATTCAACAGAAACTGCCCTTTTACGTGTTTTCAATGACATTATTGTTAGTCTTGACTCTGGTAGTGTCTGCTTGCTTAGCCTTTTAGATTTAAGTGCAGCATTTGACACAATCGACCATGAAATTCTGTTAAATCGTCTAAAAATTAGCTTTAAATGCACTTGCATGGTTTGAATCTTATTTAAGATCTCGGACTCTCCGTGTAAAAGTTGGAACTTCTTATTCTGAGGAGGTTATTTTACCATTCGGTGTTCCACAGGGTTCCGTTTTAGGTCCTATTCTAAATAAGAGAGGTATTTTGAAATGACGGAGAGATATTAACCTGGACTTTTAGAGAACTAATAGAAGCAACGTATGCTGGTGACTACATTCATCGTCCGAGGGAAATTTCTCCCGCTGTTTATATGTGTGAAAAACATCGACGGCAGCAGTGCGATACATTATGGACAGAAGTCCCCCCAACAGATAGAGGAAGAATTTCGACAAACACATATTCGACCGATCGTGAGTTTCAAACCAGGGATATCTCCCTTGGAGAACAACGCTTTATCAGGATTGTCATCCCCTAAACCCCCCACCCCCACTCTCTCTCTCTCTCTCTCTCTCTGTCTGCCTTTCTCTCTCTGTATCTCTCTCTCTCCCTCACCATCGGCAGTACCTTTTAGCTCAGACGGTAGTTCTCTGGAATTGTGAGCAGGACTGCTGTGTGTTTCACAGTCATTTGAAAATGAGCCTGCTCGTCAGATGTTGCCAATACTCAGACGACCAAACAAGTAACTACATTATAATTATGACAATTATTGTAAACTTTGCTTAAGTTGACAGGCATATCTAGATGAATTATTTACATAAATAGAATAGTTTCGTTTATCTGCAGGAGAAGAAGGAGAGAGAGAGAGAGAGAGAGAGAGAGAGAGAGAGAGACATAATGTAGATTATGTAGATCTAGATCTAGACCGGACTTATCTAAAGGTAGATTAGGTTTAGACAGGGGTATTATATGTCTACTCTAAAGAACAAAATAGATCTATTATTTTATGCTTTTTTTTCTATGGATGGTATATAACTACTCCACGGACTTGTGAAATTTAAACCCATTCATGCAAATAACAGCATATATTTTTCTTGCTTTTTCAAATAAAATACTGTGTATTTGTATCCAGACCAGACTTACTCATTGTTTTAAAACTACACAACTCAGAACAGGCATTTTGTTGTTGCTGTTGTTGTGGTTATTGTCGCTGTTTTCTATTTCTTCTCTTTATTTTGATTTGAGCTTGTATGTTTGGCAGTAGAGTCAATCACCCTAGATCTAGGTATAGATCTAGATTGATAGGTCCAGATTAAAAGATCTAACTTCTAGGTCTAGATCTTGAACCTAAATCTAGTTGAATTTTGAGAATGCTCACTACTAGAACTCTTGATCTAAGTTCTGAAGGAGAAAGAAGAAATTGAGTGGCGAAGTGAGATTCAAAAGGGAGAGAATATTAATAGATTGGAATTGTGCAATTTTAAAGATAGATCTAAGTTGGTGCGAAAAAGAATGTGCACCTTTTCTTCGAGGCAGAGCTGGCATGTTTTTTGTGAGGGTTGAGCTATTATTCTCCATTCTATGTCGTAAAGTTTTTGTTTGTCCTTTAAAGTTCATATGTACTCGCCAGCATGCCAGATCTGCCTCGAAGAAAAGGTGCACATTCTTTTTCGCACCAACTTACTAAACAAGCGGAAAGAACTTTTCAGCACATGTATGCACAGGCGGAAATTTCTCTTGGAATACGCGAACGGCGACAACAACACAGCTAAGAAAAACACACGATACCTGAAGATTGCAACCTGCTGCATGAAACTGGCAGTAGTGTCGTGTAAGTTTTAATTCTAGATTGGATTAAAGATATATATAAATAAATGGTAGGTATACCATATTTTATAGATTCTCTATCATCACTATGCCTATCTAGCGATCTAGATAGATCTAAAATCTAGTGATAAAAGTTCGACAAACATTTCTTGGTTTTAAAATGAAAAATCAATATTTTACCGAATTCAGTTGACTAGATGCAAACTGTTTCGCAAAGTATATGTATTTATAACCGCTAAATATGCATTGGCTGTGTATACATGAATCAGACATTGATCAAGCATGCGCCATCTTGTCGCAAATGAAAACATGTTGTTCAATTAGACGCATGCGCAGACTCGGCTCATGATTGGTTCATCACACAGGCCTAAAGCTAAAGGTCACAGATCACTCTAGGTTCACTTCCAGGGCGGATGTTGCGAATGTAAACAACTTGCTGCATCCTTCTTCGTTTAAATTAAGCACTATTTCTAGGCCTATCTACTATTATTATTACAGTGCAACCCCAGTATAACAGGTTTGAATATAACAGGGAATCTGTTATAACAGGGATTTGTCTCTGTTCCCACACATCCCTGCTGTAATGTTTAGGCTCCACTTTAATGGGTTTTTTGTGTTTTTTTTTAAAGAAATTTGTGGTAGGGGTCCGGTTTTTGTCGTTGTTGTTTGCTGTTGTTGGTTATTGGTTGTTGTGGTTATATTTTATGTTATGGTTTTGTTTGTGGTGGTTGTATTTGTAGCGGTTGTTGTTGTGGTGGTGGTTGTCGTTGTTACTGTTGTGGTTGTTGTTGTTGCTTTGGTTGTAGTGGTCATTGTGTTTGTGGCGATTATTGTGGCGGCTGTGGTTGTTCTGGTGGTGGTGGTTGTGGTTGTTGTGGTGGTTGTGTTGAGGGTGTTGGTAGGAGGTCAGCTCTATGTTCCCCCGTGTCAATGTTCCCCTGTCTATGTTCCCTATGTCTATGTTCACTCATGTCTATGTGTCGATGAACCAATCACTCAACCAATCAATCAATTAATCATTCGACCAATCAACCAATCTATCAACCAAACAACCAATCAACTAATCAACCAATCGACCAAGCAATTAATCAGTTATTTAATCATCATTTCGATCAATAAATAAATAGATAAATAAATAAATAAATAAACCATTCATTCAAACAATCAATCAATCAATCGCTCAATCAACCAATCAATCAATGCAGTCTTCATAGAGCTGAGTGGGACAATACCAACACACAAACATAGACCTGGGGGGGGGGGGCGCATAGATTCTAGACCCTGGAGAACATAGAGCCTAAATGGGAGAACATAGACATTTTCCCGTTGGTAGTAGTGCTGTTGGTGTATTTTTGTTGTTGTTGTTGGAGGTGGTGGTGGTGATGTGGTTCTGGTGGTGATGATTGTGGTGGTGGTTGTTGTTCGTGGTGGTAGTGTTCCAACATATAGTTGTTGGTGGGTAATTTTGTTATTGGTAGTGTTGGTGGTAGGGGTGAGTGCTGATAGAGGTGATGGGGTTGTTTTTAGTTGCGGTGTTGTTGTTGGTGGTGGTTGTGGTCTTGCTGTTAATGCTGCTGTTTATGGTGTTGACCTTTCCATACTCCTGATTAAGCATTAATGAGAGCATGCATCAATGTGTGTGTAGGTGTACTTCCTTCCCTAAATCATCATGGTAGTGTTGATGGTGGTGGTGGTGGTGGTGGTGGTACTGAGCCACCACTTTTCTAAAAAAAAAAATGGCTTTGAAAAATAAGACATTATTATCAAACGGGGTATACGTATACGGTATGCCACATTTACAACAAGAGCTATATCATTGAACTATTCGATACAGCCGTTGAAGTGAAGGGTCAATTCTTCAGGTTATCTGTGTTTTGATGCATGCGATATCTTCTAATAAAATATGCTTTTGTGGACTTGGAAAAGCCAACCGACCGTTTCATGAGAGGATAGAATATATGCGCTCTGTTTCTGAGAATAAGATATTTTCTAGTCTTGCTAATTACAATGGTCATGTTCTATCAATATAATGAACTAATTTGTGGTTTTGTAAGGATAGTGGCGCGGGCATGCTACAAGATCCACATGACGTACAAAAAGAAATTCTAAAGTGAGCCATGGATGATGGATACACCGACAAACGTGAGTGAGGAGAAACTTCCCGGTTTGTTTTAAACCACTTTTGAAAATTAAAGTAAAGGATATACGAAAAAAAAGATGTTTGACACCCAGTGTGTTACCTAGGGTAGGGCCAACTGAAACACCTGTTTTAGATTTTCCGTATTAAATTGTTCAAAATTTGAGGAAATCGATGAAAAAAGCTGTAAGTGTAAGAAATAACTAAAACAAATACTTTAAGAATTACTCTCAAAGTCAAAGTTATGTGAATTGGATAGCATATCAACAAATTTGATTAAGTCGTGCATTGGTGAGCTTTTACTGGCAATCACAAACATTATAAACATCTCTGACTACAGGGCATGTTCCGTCACTTCTCACAAAGGTTTCCATAAAGCCTCTTCTAAAGAAACATATTTTGGATCACAATGATTTTGAAAACTACTAATTGGTCTTTCCTTTCGAAGATTTTAGAGAAAGTCGTGCTTAAACAACTACTAAGATTACATTTATATATAAATAAACTTAGAGACATTATTCAATCTGCGTATAGAGGTCTACATTCAAATGAAATAGCTATTTTACGAGTTTTCAGTGATATTATTGTCAGTCTCGACTCGAGGAATGTCTGCTTGCCGAGCCTTTTAGATTTAAGTGCAGCATTTGACACAATGCTAAATCGTCTAAAAATTAATTTTAACATTACAGGAAATTAATTTGCATGGTACATTGTATGTAAAAGTTGGAACTGCCTATTCTGATGAAGTTATTTTACCCTTCAGTGTTCCTCGAGGTTCCGTTTTAAGTCTTATTCTTTTACTATTTACCCGCAGCGTTCGGCAAATATAATAAACTAGTTGAATGGCCCGCGAATTCGCGGGATTAAAAGTTTAAATCAATACCCATGTTGGCATTGCTGTTATGTTAACAGAAAATATTGTTCTGACCATTATAGTATTACTGCTGATTTGAAGACAACATTATTGGTGTAGCTTGCCATAGCCATAGAGTTCTGTGATGGTGGTACCAATGCGTGTTTCGTTACAAAGTCGTAAGCTGTAAGCCCCGGAGTATTTCTATGATTGAATCAAATCACATTATTTTGGTGAAGCTTATTCTAATTTTTTCGTATTTTGTACCAACCGCATAGCAACAACCAATAAAAATACAAATCTCAAAAACCAATCCACGAATTGCCGGAAGTGTCCCAGTTCTGTTCACGAAAATTCAATTCAAAACTTCACCATTTTCATTTGCCATTGGCACTCGCACAGTCACACTTTTTCACTCAGTCTTACAACTTACCACAGTCAGATTGGCGGGATTATCTCAGGAAAGAATTAATATCCAGGTTTATTTCTAGAATTAGATCTTCAAAACTCTGGGTTGTGCATTAAAAAGGCCTGGAATAAATATATTTTTTAGTACCATTTATCTAGAAAATAGATTCTAATCTAGATCTAGATCTAGATCTAGGCCTAGAATCTAGATCTAGAGATCTAAAATCTAGAATCTAGATCTCTTTATTTACCAGTCTTCTGATAAAGATCTTGATCTAGATCTAGATCTAGAGCTTTAAACTTATAACATAGAATCTATAATGCTCTACACTCGATCTAGATCTAGATCTAGTACCAGATAAAATGAGACCTTGGATCTTCCTAACCACTAGAAAATGTAAAGGCTGCGTTTATTCGTACACGGGTACCAATAGACTCTTAGTATAGACCTGTTTATTCTTACACGGGCCAGTAGATAGAACAGATGGAACTTTATTAAAAAAATACACATAGTAAGCTTAGATCTAGTTGCGAGTGTTCGTGATGTGATAGATGAATGTTTTTTTTTAATAAATTAATTTCTCTACACATAATACACGGCGCTCTAAGAGCGGCATTTTGTTGAGCTAGGCCGATTGGGTATAAAAAGTAGAATAAATGGCATTTAAATGCTTTAACATAACTTTAAATATTGAACATTTGCGTCGATATAACTTAATAAAAATCTCATGAAATCGTTCTGTGCATGTACATCAAACTTGTCACTTAGAATTTCATTGTCATACTTTCACCCGTGTCGAAGTATAATTTTTTAGTATTAAGGAGCTAAAGTATAAATTTACAGTAAATCTACTATTAAAACATGGAAATGGTGTTTTTTGTCTCAAATACTTTAAAGACTTTTAAAAATCGTGTTACACCAAGACCGTTATTCTGTGATGAAAATAAGTATTATAACAATTAACATTACAAAAATACATTACATATACTAAAAATGACTTTAAAAAAGTTCATGGGTCAGGTGAATTTATGCTGGCATTCTTGGCGGTTCCTTTTCTTCTCCGGCTTGGTCTACTCAAGTTGAGATGAGGGGCGATTTGAAAAAGATGAGACTTTAACTAAGTTGAATTTAGTCTTTCAACTTCATTGCGAATACCACTGGCTCTTTTCTGTAGCTTTTGGATAGCTTGGTGGCTGTTTTCAGTGCCTTGTTCTCAAAGATCTAACGGAGAATCGAAAATAATTTGGTCGGCAATTTAGGTATTGTAATGTTTCTTTGCCGATAGCAACTTTGAAATGAGTAGAACAGACATAATTTTTTTCCAGATATTAAGACATAATTAACTGCATAGTTATGTAAATACCACACACATGTAACGACGCATATTTAAGAAATGAAGTTTTTTAAAAAGAGAACACTTTATGAGTTGCACTTAAAAATAAGCCCACTACATACTATTCTAGAATCTCAACGAATGGGCGCAGACACTTACAGTTTTCACTATTATAAAAAGAAAATGTGGCACTATCAATTAATAGTGGTTCTGCTCACTTACGATCAGCAGATACAGAGATAAAATGCATACCATTGCTGATTTTCGCCCATTAGCCTGGATCAATCTCAGGTAAAACAGCCTGCGTCTGGCCTGAGTGACGGGTGTCCCTTGGGAGGCGATTTATGACCCTGCAGCCGGCGACCTGCTGCTCAACTAAAATGCACAGAATCACGCGTTTTCTAGCGCCGTGAATACCTTTTTAAAAAAGTAATGCAAACCTTGTGCAATGTATTATGTAATCTACAACTAATTCGCCCTTTTTTTTAAATTTGTGTGAGAACCGTGACTGGTGAGTGTTCACTGTTTTACATGGCTTTTACATGTTTCAATTGTCCCTCGTCCGGGCTATAGACCATACTGTAATTGGGCACACGACTAGCGTCTGACACTTTTTGCATTTATTACCATTTCGAAATGGATAATACATGTAACAGTTAACACTGCATGTATTACGATCTAATTTTGTTTATAAATCTACAGGCATTACACTGTCAATGTCATACTCAAGTTTCAGTTTTAGGTGTATAAAGATATCTGAAACAAGTTTTGCAACATGCAGAGATAAAAATAAAGAAAAAGAATTGAGTGCTAAAAATAGACGATAGGTTTTTAAAATGTATTATTTATTTGTTACTAAAAGAAAGATTTCACTTTTGGGCCTACTTTAAACTTGAGAGTGAGAACATGCACTTGGCTCCAAGTAGAACTAAGTACCTACAATTGATTTTGCAAGCTAAATAGAATTTAATTTATTTGGAATTTAAAATCAGTGCAAAGATTTTTTCTTTCTTGGACTGCAAATTTTAATGGTATTTTTTACTCTCTTTCTCTCTCTCTCTCTCTCTCTCTCTCTCTCTCTCTCTCTCTCTCATGTACCCATGTACAAATAAATTGTTTTGTTTAGGCGTACCCGTGTACGAATAGATTGATAAGTCAATATGGAGCACACAGTGACAATTGCGGTCTCTCTATAGATGGTATACTCATCTAGGGAGACCACGATCAGGGTCCCTCTAGACTCTAGTCTAGGGAGCCCACATTGTGCTTATTTTGTTGATCCCTTCTTTCATAATTTGTTGTCATTACACTTCATGTAGCCTAAATGGGTCTGACAGAAGTTTCTTTGATTTTGATACAAATCTATATCTCCCTTTCGGAACAAAAAAAGCCTTGGGCTCATCCCATCCTCAGTCAGTGAATACTCTAGGGCCTATATTAATAAGTTTTAATTAATTTCAAGATTCTTCTGTGTTCAGCTTCTGTCTTCTCTCTTTCCTTGTCTCTCTATCCCTTCCATCTCTTGCTCAATCACGCTCTATTTCTCTCTCTTCTCTCTCTCAATCTTTCTCTATTAAACCTCTCTCTACCAGTACCATGAGCGTGAAATTGACTAGGCTATAGATCTAGATCTACTCTTCTTTTAACCTAAATCTAGAGATCAGGAAGGGGTATGACGACTAGGTCATTAATTTCTGAGGTAGGACAAAATAGATTAGGGAGTAAAAATATATCTGATGGGAAACCCAAGAAAATGGTCCATCCTCGTGCTTGCGCACCCATTTTTTTCATGGTCTTTCTAGACGCTGGGCTGGGCAGACCACGATTGCGGACTCAGAATACACTTTCATAAAAATTTAGATTCTACCCTTGATGCTATGTAATCAAAGTAACAAAAAACTCACTGAGATCTGAGTGCTTTAAAACTACTGTAGATATAGACTAGATTTTCAGAACCATACTTATGTTTAATGCATAGAATATAATAATGATAATAATAGTTTGTTTATAGAGCGCCAAATCCAATAAGCTCATCTCATGGGGCTTTTTGCGCATTAAAATGTCATTTAAAAAAAATAACATAGAACATAGATAATAATACATGTATGTCATAACTAACATTACAAATAAAAAGAATGTATTCATACAAGAACATGATTTGCCTTCTTAGAAGTTAGTTAAGGTAAGTGGTCGAAACTCGAACAAATGTTTTTTTAACAGTTTTTGAAACGTCGCTTCTGATTCAGTGTCTCAATTTTTGTGATACTGATAGACTTACAAATTTTTAGTGCAGCTGCACTGAAAGCTCTCTTACCATATCTCTCACTTAGTTCTAAGATCTGGATACCACCAAGATAGCAATGGTCGCAAAACACAGAAAGCTTTACTATTATCTTTAAAGAGCTGGTAACTTAGATTGTTTGAATAGGGCGTCCTTTAAGGGGAGAGTGCATTTGCTACTCCCATCGCTTTCAAGTAATATCCTGAAAAGCAAAATACTTTGTTGGTGGTTTGTGTAATGTTTAGTTTCCAGATCTAGTTTGCTTACTGTAAGTTTATTTTTAATTTTTTTAATTGGATGTTTTGGTTTACGTTACATAAGCTACTCTTAACAGTTTTCCAATAGACTTATATATATGCTTTGTTTTTGCATTTAGATATTGAGAGTAAATTAACGATGGCCGAAAACACAGCGCCTGGACACACTGCTCGCCTCAGTGCTTACAAAAACAAAGGAAGAGACATTGAGGTATGCCAGGTTCTTTTTTAGTCTAAATCATCAAATTTGAAACAAATAATAATAGTAACATTCACTTTCTCTTCAATGGAAATAACATTTTATATATATCTGAATAATAAATCCTGAGTAGCTGTATGTGTTATACTTGTTTCCTAATCCCTATGCACTTCAAAGCCAGTACAATGGAATCTCTTAAAAATTTATCTAATCCAAATTTTATAGTGCAAACGGGAGTACAACTCTAAGGAAGTGAACATAAATTGTTGGGTCAAAAATAGTTTCATCTTTATCTTCTTATACAGTGGAAACTTCACAAAACGAAGTCGGATAATTCACATTTTTCATAAACGGATTTTTGCAAAAGAACCAGTTATTTTTTCTCTTTGGCTATTGACTCATAAGTCTTTCTGGTTTGATTCTCTTAATGCGAATCTCACACCTGTTATTATAGGCATTTCAAAAGTACCATCTGTTTGGCAAAATTCAATGATTATTGTTGCCCATGACATCCCTTTAAAAGAAATTTGAGGTAGGAGAAGGCTCCTATAAAAAAAAAAACAACAGGAAGTATGTTAACGCAGTTTTTCAAAGAAAGCAATTTGCTGTCTACTATATTTAACACCTTTGTGGTTCAGGTATGTCTGTAATTAGAAGTTAAGATCAAATCCCAAGCAATCATGAGGTTACCACTGTATAGGGTTTATCTTTAACTTGAGCAGGTTCCATAATGAAGTCAAAGGCATTACAGACGTCAATTGGACTGTTAGATCCCTCTTCTAAATTGATGAAAATGTTTTGACATTTGTAAGCTTACAGTGCTGAGGCATGTATTGTAAGCAAATGGACCACATTGCTGGTTCATTACACAAATTTACTTCGTGATTTTTGGCATGCTTACACTACAGTAGTCTCATTATCAGGGTATGTTAGATTCAATGGTTTAATCAGCATGTTCAATGTAATGTAACTTACACATAGAGACCGTATAACATTTTTCTATTTGTCAAGGTTTGTTTTATCGCCACTATGCTAGTTAAATTGTTTTGTGTTTATTTATTTTTTGCCCCTGAACGATTATGTTTAGGATCTGAGAAGACGGCGAGTTGAAACATCTGTAGAATTACGCAAACAAAAGAAAGAGGAAACTCTTTTGAAAAGACGAAATGTTGAAATGTTGGATGATGAACCTGCTAGCCCCTTGCAAGAACAAAATAAGGTCAGTTTTTTTTTGTTGTTTTTTTTTTTTACATTATCTCAGCTTAATTTATCACCCATTTTGTTTCACACTTTCAATCCTTTAAAATGTTCTGTTTGGACTTCATCAATGTATCATATGGTAACTGAGTCACAGATGCTTTTTATTTTGCACAAACATGTAATGAAATTGTAATCAATTGCAATTTTGTAGTGTTTGTAATTTTTGTTTTGTTTTTGTGTGTGCTTATTTTAGCAACAAATGACAATGACCGAGATTAAGAACACCATAAAAAGTTCAGATCACGGCGATGTGCTGAGAGCCACACAGTCTGTGAGAAAGCTTCTTTCAAAGGAAAAGAATCCCCCAATAGACAGAGTGATTGAGGAGGGACTTGTGGACACCCTAGTTGCATTCTTGGACAGCAATGACAAGTAACAATTTTTGTTTTGTTTTTTAATATTGCCTTTGCTCTCTTTTATAAATTCTCTCTTTCCTTCTCACGCCGTCGCATCAGCGATACTTTAGTTAGCAACTTAGGCTTGTGTCAACTGGTCCAGATCAATGGAGGTCAACCTTCTGTCAGCGCAGATAGCTCTTAATTTTGAGAGTAAAGTTCAAGCACAAAAAAGGGTTAATTGTTTACGAAAAGAATGGAAAAAAATTTTCATGTAGTTTTTTTTATTATAATTATCCTGTTGGAAGTCGAACAATTTTTTACATTACTGAATCAGTGACTCATCAGATAAAATATACAATATAAACAAATATCTCAATTAAAAAAATGTTTTTACATACTGTTCCCACAACTTTTATCTTACCAAATTACAACAAAAATAATGGTTATCTTGGCAGCTCAATCAGTACACATCCATCAACAAGGAACGTAGATCTAGTTTATCGTTGTTTTGCCCGAATACAAATCTCGCCATCTTCATACCTAGTCCTCAGCCATCTCTGTCGTTCACTATTCTTTTGTGAATAATATGCTGGAATATACTTCTACAAAGACTCTTGATTTATAATCTAGTCAAATTTTTTTTTGTCCCATAAATATCAATATCTTCACATCCAGTCCTCTGCCCACTACCTTATGATTGTTCTTGTTCTGGGGGGCGAACTGGCTCAAGTGGTAGAGCGTTGGTCTCCATATTAGGAGGTCTGCGGATCTGATCCCACGATAGGCAAATTTATTTGTCCGGTTTTCGTCCCCTGTAACTGGTCGGATCATTCACGGTAATGTGATGTCATGGTATTCCTGCTAGACGTCAAACTAACTCAGCTCAACTCAATTCTTAAACTGCGTTTGATCATACTCAAGTCAACTGTCGTTTTGATCATGTTTTCAAAGGTACTATCATTCGAATCGTGCACTCTACTGTGTCAGTGTTCTTTAACACACTTAAATTAAATTTAATGCAGATCTAGTTCAGACTAGAATCCTAGTCGTGATTCAGAGATATGGTTCGAGATCGATATATTGTACCTGTATTATTGTATCCAAGTAAAATTGCCAGTTTTACCAGTGCACCTGTCAACGCTATCTATGGGTATCAAGGAAGATTCTAAACGCCAACGGGGTTACAGAGCATGATACAAGGGACTTGTCTTCTTACCGTGCTTGACACCGACCCAATATGGAGGAAAACTTCTCAGCAGATAGAATGGAGCCTAAACCTGCGACCTTCTTAGCATAACCACCTGCTCTACCTTTGGAACCCCTGTTTTTTTGTTGTTGTTTTTTTACCCTTGGAGGCAAACTCCCTTAAAACACCTTGAGATGCCATGTTTTTTTGCTCAACCACTCAGTTAATGTTAGGTAGGCGAGTATTTGGCCTTGCAATGGGCACAGTCAAAATTAATAGAACCAGCATGTAAGTCACACTGCTTTAATACATAGATTTCATTAGGCTCAAAACCGTTTACTCTCTGCTCTTTTGCTAATAGTAATACAGATAAGAATCAATGCATGTGTTATAGTACCGATGACACTTATTGGCACTTCAGTTGTTTTTTTTTTACGACCATATTCCATAGTATGATAGAGTTTAATGGGGTTCATAAATTTGTATTCTTGAGATTTTTTATATTATAACTTAAAATATTCCCTAGAGGGCTTACTTTGGTATTACAAAATTTTCTGACTGAGCATGCCCAAGGACCCCCTTAGAAAAACTTGTGCCATTAACGTTTGGTGCACCCTTAGAGGTGGTACACATTTTCAATTTTGCCAAGAAGCACTTAAAGGTCTGATCTTAGTATGTTTGAAACAATGCAGTAAGAGAGAAGAGATATAGAAAGAAGTTTTGTGGAGTTTTTTACTTGAAGTTTTTAAGTTTAAAAGAGCATTAATTTTCCTGTCTCTTTCTTTTGAATATACACCTGTGCTAATATTCCTAAGTTATTTTGCTTTCACTAGTCCTGAGCTTCAATTTGAGGCAGCATGGGCACTTACAAACATTGCATCAGGCACAACAGCTCAGACTCAAGCAGTTGTTCGCGCTGGAGCTGTTCCTCGCTTCATACGCCTGCTGTCTGCACCCAGCATCAGTCTTGTGGAGCAGTGCATTTGGGCACTGGGAAATATTGCAGGTATGACACATGTTGTTAGTCTGAACCCGTATTCATAACATAAGTCAGTATCATTCCTCAAATGGCATAAAATTAAATTTCCTTGCCTGCTACATGGAACTTGGGGATGTACAAATAACTATTTGCTGTACATTTAAAGTTAAAAAGCCATAATTGTTTTTTTTACCCACCGACTTGCACATTCTGTTTGCTGTCTTATAACATAGGTGATGGAGCTGAGATGCGAGATATGGTGACTGCCAATGGTATCATCGAACCGCTCATCCGTTTAGTTGACATGAAACAACCTGTGAGTTTTTCCTTTAGTTATCAATTTAAGTTGAATTCTTGCCATTGATAAAGACACAGTTTTCAGTAATGTGAATTATTCGTAAATTTATGAATTTTCACTAAAAATTAGCATGTCTTTAGTAAAGATCTACCAAGGGATATGCATTTGCAGAAAGTTTCAGTAAATAAAATAATAATAAGCATCACTGCATTTTCAGTATTAAAAAAATTTGTTATTGATATTGTATCTGTAACTGAGATTGACTTTTAGCTCTCACCTCTTACTATTTAGGTTTACAAACCTCCAATATTTTAGTTTACTTTCAGCTAAGTCATCTGTCCATGCTCACAATGGTTTGAATCCTCACCAATGTTTTTTGTTCCTTTAACCAGCCCGCCTTTTTGCGCAACCTGACATGGACTTTCTCCAACCTGTGCCGTAACAAAAATCCTCCTCCCAAGATGAAAGCCATCAAGGCTTGCCTGCCAGCTCTCAGTGCTCTTGTCCAGCACTCAGACAAGGAGGTTCTGGCTGACACTTGCTGGGCCATATCCTACATCACAGATGGGGCCAATAACCAGATCCAAGAAGTTGTTGACTTACCGGGTAAGTTTTTGCATCTGCCAGGTCTATTGCACAAAATTGGACATTTCCAGGCTCACTAAGTCCATAGACTACTTAGTAGGTTTAATAAACACTTATAAAGGAAAAACATGGTCGAATGTCAATACAGCTCACTGAAGAATGAATAGAATCATTCCAGGACTCGAGGTGAACCAGGAAATCGGGGAAATTTTGTTTGGTGAATTTCCGGCCGTGAAATTGCCGGGACTTCACGAAAACTGGGAAAATATGTTAATGGACGTAAATTTTCATCAATTCATCAATCACTGTCAGATACTCCGCTGCCGATGCTGCGCAGGGCAAACGAGTGTGCCAGACTTTTGTGCGCAGTATGTTTGATGCTTATGTGATAGCATAGAGACAGGTAGAGCAGACACATATTTAAAGTCAATCACAGCAATTTTAAAGTACAGACCACTTAGACACTTTTCCCGCTGATCATCATCAAGTTAACAAAGACAAAACCTTAGAGATACATCAAATGGACACAGCAGCAGTTGAAGTTACGATGGAAAAAAGCAGTTATCACAGACATCATATGGAAACATTTGACAAAGTGCTTGACATGAACATGACTGCTGATGAATCACAAGACTTGCTAAAGTTTACAAAAAAAAAAAGTAGAAGTAAAAGTTTACCCTTTGAACCCCTTAACCTCTTCACTGCCAGCCCTATTCTGCACCTATTTGCCGAAGAGTTTTTCCCTATTTATGACTATTTGTACAAATTCGCCTATATCTCGACTATTGGCAGAGATATCTAAGAGATATTCCACACAAATGTGACTGACACAGCATACTTTCATGCTGTACCTTCAAAAGTTAGTTTGTGTGAAAACATTTTTTTTTAATTGAAAATTACATCAACTACGATGATCTAGATCTAGATCTAGAAGAAAGCAGTGTAGATCTAGATCTGGACTGGTCACTAGCAGTTGAAAACACACAAAATGGCTGCTGGAATATCAAGGGAGATCACCCACGAAACAAACAACCTAATAAAAGTAGTTGAACCCCTTAGACCGTATGTGAAAATCCGGTCGCCATACGCCAGTGCGTGGCACATTTTAAATAGAGTGATAGGATAGGCCTGTGCCACGGACAAGGAGAGCATGTTTGTTGTCTAATAAGCCAGCTTTTAAACAATTACAATTGGAAATGAGACCTCGCAAAAAGTTATTCCAATTTGATGGAAGACATCAGCTGTGAGATACAAGCACAGACATCGATTTGTTATAGGTCTAAAAATAATTTCCCCTTGTGTTTTTTTTAAAAGCACAACTTGCCACTCTTGCTTGATGAGTGAACTTGGATCCTAAATTCATGAGTTCATACTTTAACTAGGTTTTACATTCCTGATAATTTTTTCTTTTGTCTACATTAGGTGTGATAGCGAGACTGGTAGAGCTGCTTGGAAGCCCAGATCCAGCTGTGGTCACCCCAGCCTTGAGGTCTGTGGGTAATATTGTGACAGGGGATGACAGTCAGACACAGGTTAGTCCTTTCAAAGATTCTTATGATTACCTTTAAAAAAAAATCATTTTTGTTTGTCCAAATACCAGTTTATGGTACATATCACTTTAAAACATCTGATTGAAATATTAATCCCAGATCGGCGATATGCAATATTTTGGTTTTGGCAGCGGAGAACTCTTGACTTACTGCTGGGCGCCCACTTTTAAGGTATAGTGGCTCCCACCTGAGTGCTGCTGGGCGCCGACACCAAGGGTAGCTCTCCGACCCCAGCCTTGTGGGGTGCCTACTACAGACCTGCCAACATTACGCTTTGGGCGTAACGCCCGGTCCTTGTCATATATTACGCCGAGTTAAAAATAGTACGGTCTGTAACCTTAACTTTTAGCCACTGGTTCAGATATGGCCCAAGAAAATAGACCTCATACACACTATGGATATTACCTATTCGATTATTAGGTACTTTCGTTTTCACTTTTTCAATACAATTACTATTGCCACTAGTTTTGTAGTTGGATTTCGATTTTTTGACAGTGACCATTGTAAGGACTCTCCATCGTATTTCATATAAGCTTTCAGTTAAACGTGATGTGGGCTAGATTGAGGTTCTTATTACCTAACTGGTAGTAGTAATCAGTCACGGTGCTTCATGTTCCTGTGGTCTATGACCCGACTCTATGTCACTGGTGCTTGTGATCAGTGCATAGGGTTGTGCATGTTGCGCCCACATGCAAGCGATAAGGTACCTTGAAAGGAGTGACTCCGCCTCAGATTTAGGAGTGTGGCCCATTTATGCTGGCAATAATCTGAGGTAGGGATGCAGAGGCCACCAATCTGCATAGAAGGTTGCCTTTCTTGTTTATCCATTGCTTGATGACACATGGCAGGTTGGACTTGACACGCCCCTGTCCGGGTATAATATATTACATGTAATGACCGTAGCCTAGTTGGCGGATAAATCTAAACCTTTCTCTGCTGTAGTATTAAACCAAAGATTTTCATGCAACTGGGATACGCAACCGAGAAAATTGTACATTGTATTGTACTGAAGGTCTTAAGAGGAGAAATTTATTTCTCACTGTGACAAGTTTGTGGTTGTTTGTTTGACAACAGTTATAGAGATAGAGATGTATAGAGAGAAGACGAGAAGACTGGAGAAAGATCTAGATCTAGTCTATGCATTGTTAGTTTGTTCTCCTACATTGTCTGCCCCAGTTGTGAAGAACATTTGAGAAATTTGTCTATCTGGTAAACAACTTGTTTCTCAGTGTCGGTTTGTTTACAATCTAATGCTTCTAGTCAACTGGAGTAATGTCCCTTGCAATCTCGCAATTTCTAGATGATGGTAGAAATATAGAGATTCGTGAACAACTCGAATCTTCTGGGTTACAACTCTGTATAAAATGCTTGTACGGGTGAGCAGTTGTGGGTTGTCAGGGAGTAGTAGTCAGTCAGTCAGAGAGTCTGAGCGCGTTTGTTACTATTATTAGAAGCTGTTGTGTTACAGTTACGGGTTGCTATTGCAGTTGTGGACTTGATCATAGATTAATATTGCAGTTGTGGATTTGATTGCTATCCAGATTTCTTTGTAACATTTTCACTACCCTAGACGTGTTTATAGTTAATAACGTTATTCTTCAATATTTCTACAAGAAGGAGTTAACTTTATTATTTGTGCTGAACCAGTGGATGTTGGATCATTGTCTGAAGCCCCGTTACAATATATAATTTTATAACAGATAGCTGGGCTCTACAACAGAGACTGTGCATCACCCCGACAATCCATGTTACACTCACCATCATAATTGATTTTCTTCAATTTTTTAAATAGATTATATTGGCTTTGTTTATAACCCCCGCGACCATTTTCTTGGAATTAACAGAATGCTCAATGCACCAGTCAAAAATCACGATGAAAACGAAACCGAAAGTACATGTATGTACATTGTAGT
Organism: Elysia chlorotica; assembly: GCA_003991915.1. Taxonomy (NCBI): domain Eukaryota; kingdom Metazoa; phylum Mollusca; class Gastropoda; family Plakobranchidae; genus Elysia; species Elysia chlorotica. Next base: position 21,418 of record RQTK01000766.1, on the reverse strand, counting down.
AACTGATTGTTCACTAGATCTAGTAGCAAGAAATAGGGAGAAAGCAGGGTTTCTAGTGTTGATCGTTTTAACCAAAATGAAGTCCAAGTAGGCTATTATGTCGATCACATGACACAAGTACACAGATACTAAGAACTTTGTTTCTTCTTTAGAACCTAATAGGGAAATTACTTTCAAGACATTATCAAGGCTTTGTCATGTAACACTGACAGGTTAATGATTCACAGTTTGTCTAAAGGAAGATCATATGATATCAAGATTATCTAGATCTAGATTTTTTACTCTAGATTCAATTACTGAACAGTTGGATTTACAAATCAATGTTTTCTTTTACATTGATAAGGCTCACTAACTGTTTTTAAAACTGTATTTATCTTTTGGCTCTCAATGACATATACCATTGTAAGAGGGTTTGTAAAAGGAAAGTCTCCTTTCATACACATGTATATCCATGGTTAATTTAATCTAGTATTTTTTCCTGCATTAAATCTTTTAGTTTTTCAAATTATTTTCACAATTTTTGCACCCATGATTCATATTTAATTTGCAATTCACTAGTGGCCCTTTAATTAATTTTACTAAATTCATTATCTATACCCCTCCAAACCTCTTTGGGCTTGGAGACATGTGATTATCTCTAGTTATAAACATCAAGACGTAATACATTAAATTTTTACCTTTATAGCCTCGTAAAAAGCACTGGTATTACGTCAGGATATAACATTTCTTTTTAGATTCTACCGTTTAAGTTGGTCAAGGAGTCTCACACCGCGTGTGCATTTTTCCGGCATTTTATTACTACCAAGTTCCAAAAATTACTCTCTGTGGCAGCTGATATTACTCCAAGAGAAAATTTAGGTTGGCAGGTCTGCTACTATTGTCGGATGACTTGATGTCGACATTCGGACGTCATTTTTTCACAGTAAATCATGTCATATTGATTCACTCAATATTTCCCTACTATGGTGAAGCAAACAGGCGGGCCATGAGATGTGAAAACTGGTTTCATGGTATGTTTGCCTATTACAAGATTCTTGTTCGTTACTGTAGTGGTTGGTATATGTGGGTATTGATACTGCTTCATTGTTTGAATGATGAGTCTTTGAGCTATTTTGTGATGTCAGAACACTGCTCTTTGTCTATAGTGGTTGAGAGTAAAGTGAAGCGCTAAGGGAGGAAGAGATGTAAGAAAATAAGTTGTGCCTATGCTCCGTTGTGGGTGAAGGTGAGATGAAAGGGATTTGTAGTTTGTGAACAGGCATCAAGATAATTCTTGTTCTGATTTGCGGTGCCGTGGATTCCCATGATGTACTCCATGTTTGTGTTCTCAGTGCTTACTTTAGCGGCCAGGTCTTCCAACAAGATTTTCATGTCCCTCTTATGGACTTTGTTGATCACCATTTGGACGTGTTCATAGATTAGAAACTCACTTTCTCCTCGATCTATGCTACATTTGTGGAAGCATAGCACTGGATCATGGCGACTCTTCTGCCCTTCCAGTTAAATCCTCGGTGATACAGGTTCCCAGGACAGTAGTGCTCGTGTTGCTCTAGGTTTCAAAATAGCAATTCAACTTCATGTGTGTGTGCTTGGCCTTCATTTCCAAGTTGATTATGGTGTTTCTATCAGCTAGTCTCGTTTCTGTTTATCTGGTCTAAAACAGAGGCCCAATATTTTCAAGCCCGTTCATTTCGTGACATCATTGTGCAGTTAATCTAGTTTCTTACAGGGTCATACAGGGTCCTGGAACAGGTCCTTATCATGGCCTTGGTCATCATAAGAGTTGTCGGCACACATGCTTCCCGAAAGCTTTCATCATTTCACGCCATGAACTGTACAGAAGACCCCATGCTCAATTCCGAATCATAAAGCCAGCATAAATCTAGAGGTCATTGAGCCTTCCAACCAACAGCACACTGTAATAATTATAAATTAAATCAATTTTTGTGTGTGGGACAAATCTTAGATTCTTTCTGATTGTTTAAAATTTATTTAATAGGAACTTAATCAACAGAAATCCTCTAATCCCAACCCCTTTAGAGACATGATTGTCCGTTGTTACTAGTTATAACCATTAAGATAATCAAATATTTTTAGGAAGTTGTTCTTACTTTGTAAAAAAAAAAAGATTCAAACTGAAACATCACACCCTCAGCTATTTTGGATTAAGACGTGCATAACTAGCTTCTCTGAGATATGTCAGTCCAATGATGTGGTATATTAGGTTGAACGATTTAAGTTCATAAATGATAGCAACTTTTTTCATTTCATGGTATATATGTACAAATCTAACATCAGTTTTATCCATATTTTTTTACAAACAAGATTGATTGGAGTATCTTTTCTGCAGGCTGTTGTTGATCTGCATGTGATGAAAATGTTGCCCTGTCTGCTGCAACACTCCAAGCATAGTATAAAGAAAGAAGCGTGCTGGATGCTATCCAATATCACGGCAGGCTCCACTGACCAGATACAAGCTGTCATAGACACTGGGCTCCTGCCAATATTGGTTGAAGTACTCATCACGGTGAGATAGTGTTGCCATTTCTACTAATAAATAATTATTGATACATTTAACTTGAGAAAACATTGTTGCTTTTTCCTAGAAGACTGAAGGGGTTGTTTTTGTTGTTTTTTTAAGGGGCGGAGAGGGTAGCGTTTTGCCTTTTTTTTCTCCACTTTGGGAAGTGACTTAAACCGTTAAATATATATATATATGCTTTAATGTCCTTGGAAGTTTTTCCTTATAAGAATAGATAAAAAATACACCTTGTCACATCTAGACAAAGAATAAGATGCTCCTTATTTTCGTTTGGTGATATAATTTTGCGTGGGATGATTCAAATTTTTAAAAATAGAAAATTCTTTCTCAATCATCAAAATCATGTACTTTGAATTTCGCAGGATAATCATTATTCATATCTTTTTGTCAGTGGCTTGAAATAAGGCCTCACTTAAAGCCATCGCCCTGGCTAGTTTTGTACTTGTCACTAGATGGGAAACTACAAAATTTGAGGGATGGGCACCACTGGAAAGATAATTTTCAGAACTGAAAACTAAATACACTTCTCCAAAACCCAGGTCCATTATTTTTTTATATAAGAATGGGTTTTTAAAAAAATCAGGCAACATTTTTTTACAAAGAAATTATAGTGAAAACTTCAACAATAACAACAAAAGTAATAGTTCTCTTTTTTCCCCCCTCTGGCTCTACGCAAATGGGGATTATAAAATTCCCAATTTGCATGGATATTAAAGTCATCATTTTTACCTTCAGAACAAAACTGAGACGCTTTAAAAGTTAATTGGAGCAATTATTGTGCCAGGGTGACAAAAAAAGGCTTTGTTTTTATGGTTAAAATGGAACATGGACAATAAAGCCACTCAATTGCTTAATCCAAGTTCAATTCCTCCTGAGAGACCACCCTGATATTTATATATCATAATATGTAAAAATGTTGATAAACTTAATGACACATTTGATAGCATAGAGCATCTTTTTATTCTCTCAGGGAGACTTCAAGAGCCAGAAAGAGGCAGCATGGGCAGTGACCAACTTAACATCAGGAGGCACCGTGGAGCAAATTAGTGCTCTAGTCAGTTTTGGGGTCATAAAACCAATGTGTGACTTACTTGAATCGAAAGATGCAAAATTGCTGATGGTCCTCTTGGATGGCATTCTTAATATCCTTGAGGTGATTTTTTAAAACATGTTCATTGGTGGAAGAGTGCCAGCCCTTAGATATTTAACAAGACCATTTGCTGGCTTCTCATAAATGCTTGGTGCATGTAGAAAAAAAAAGTGGGGTGGTAGCAGTGACCAAGAGCTAGACATGTTAAAACTAACCATATGATACTATTAGACTTGTGTTAGTTATGTTTGTTAAGTGCATATCGATAATTACATTTTCTTATGGTTGTCTAAGTAAGACTTATCTCTTGTGGGTTGCGTTCCATAGTGCAGGTATTATTTTGGTGTGTCATTAACTATGCATTGGTGAATGTTGCGACAACAATTACAAGTACGGCTACAGATGAGTGTCTTTGGTAGCTATCTAGTTTCACTCAACAACCGGTTTCGGCGCTTCATGTTCCTGTGGTCCATGATGCGACTGTCACTAATACTTGTGGTCTGTGCATGGGTATGTCCATATTGGCTCTGCCTCAGGGACTTTGGAAAACAATGTAAACTGCTCGTTGTACGCAGACTATTTTGTCGTCTGCAGCAATTCCAAACATAGAGCGGCAACTCCAACTTCAGACATGGGCAGACACAAAAGGCTTTAAATTCTTCCCTCAGAACGATAGCTGTTCATTTTTGTAACGAAAGGAAATTTCACAGGGATCCTGATCTCTACATTGGCTGCGGGCAAAGAAGTCCTGTAGAAGAATCAAAATTTTCAGGTGTTTGACAAAAAACTCCTTTATTTCCCCCACCTGAAATATCTGAAGAGAAGGGTGTAGTGTCAAAAAACACTTAATCTCATTAAAATTTTATCCGGAACAGCATATAGTTTTTCTCCTCAACCTCTATCGCTATCTGATACAATCTAAACTCGATTACAGCAGCTCTGCCAGACTGTCTTATATAAAAATGCTAGACACTACACCACCAAAGACTGCGCCTCAGCCTTGAGGCTTTTCGTACCAAGTGACCCCAGAAGAAAGCCTTTACAAATCTGCAAACCATCCTTTTCGGAAAGGGGCGACAAACTATCCTCACAATGTGCCCTCAATTTAAACCCTGACAATCTTGCTTTTCACCCTGTTTTCCAGCCAAGTTATGTAGAAAAATTCCAATCTTCAACAAACATGATTCTCCCCTTTGGAATCCATGTTCAGCAGCTCCTTCTTGAAATTGACTTAGATACTAACTGTTTTGAAGATAAGAAATTTTCTGAAATGCTCCCCTCTCCAGGACAAAACCCCTCCAGAATTATATAGAGTAAAGTTTGAACAATATCTTTTTTTCACTGAAGCGTCAAAAGATAAGACCTGAGTCAGAGCTGTCTGCCATTCATTCTCAGCAGATAATGCTGCAGGGTGAACGCGAGGGTATCTATTTCTGTGGAGACAGTCGCCTTGTGCATGTCACTCGCAACGGTCTCCACCACAAGAAATCTCTCTAACTTGCTTTCGCTGGTAACAGCGGTTGGAGAGGCAAACTTGAAAAATCAAAAACATTTTTGACATATTAAAAAAAATCCACAAACTAAAAAAAAATGGTTAGAAAATTGTTCTCTGCTGGATTCCCAGCCATGTTGGAATTGCAGGAACTGAAATGGCTGATAAGCTTGGCAAGATTGAACTTAAACATACTCAGATGCAGATAACGGCATCAGATACTATGCCGATTGTACATACGTTTATCAGAATATTGTAAAGCGCGATGTAAAAACCTGACAAACAAGTACAGTGCGTCCAACCACATTTAGATTACTGGGCAGTAGTGTCTCAGGCTAGAAGGCGAAACTAGATGGTATTCGAGTCCGTCTTGGACATTTTTATCTTACTCACGCCTTTCTATTGAGAGGTGAAGAGCCTCCACAGTGTCATATCTGCAACTGTCAATTGTCCATTAGTCATATTCTGGTTGACTTTTACCGGAAAAGAAATCTGTACCTGGCTTCCAAGCCACTAGAGAACATATTTACTTATATTAGTCCTCAGGGCCTACTGATGTACCTGAAGGACTTTGGTGTATATATAATAAAATTTAATTGTGATAATCCTACACACCAATCTTTTAAAATACTATATATATTAACCCACCTCTTTATGCACGATTTTTATGCTTGTATCACTCAAGGAGTGTACTAGTAAAACTAAGGACATCATAAGCACAATATAGCGATTACCGTGCTTCATAGCTGCCAACCAGTACGGAAAAACCGTACTAAATACGGTTTTGACTGCCCGAGTACGGAAGTACGTTTTCGTCCCCAAAAGTACGGTTTCAGTTTGTTTTTTTTTTAATGCCAGCGACTAGAGATTAAAAAAAAAAGAAGAAGAAGAAGAAGAAAGTTGCCAGTGACTAGAAATTTAAAAAAAATTTAAAAAATTTGCAGCGAGTAGGGCCCTGTCTTTTGCCATGGCCCAAGCCTACTGTTAGTGCTAGGCCCTAGGAGCCTACAAGGCCCAGACTAGGCTAGCCTTGTTATTGCGTTGCCTCTGTCAACACAGCCACTGCGCGCGCACCTCATTCACACGCTCACACCAACACGAACAGCGAGGTCTTTTGATGGGGTACGTTCAAAGCGGTAAGCAGTACGGTTGATGCATTTCCCTACTACCTCCCCCTTTTTAAATTTCCTGTCGTACACCTAACATGTGCGTGATACAGTGTAATTTCCGATATTTTAGATTTATTGTTCATCAAATTTACATAATACTGTTTTATCTGTATCGGGTTATCGACTTTACCGCTAGTTTATCTGATCGACATCGTTTATGCTTCCGAATAGTTTATCTGATCGACATTGTTTATGCTTCCGAATAATACCGATCTGTCCATCTTCATCCAATCCTCCTCGTTTTTTTTTTTGACAAATTGATTCTAGCCAGGGCGTGTTTCATCTGACTCTAATTTATCGGCTGTTGTAATGATGGAGCCTTGGCCAAACCGTTCTAAGCTAGGTTAGCGAATTTAACATGCGCGCTCCTCTGGTAACTTTTATAAAAGAAAGTAATCGAGGTCTAGACCTAGATCTAGATAAAGCTAGATCTAACCGAGATGTATCTTATGTGATAGCTACATTGAATCTGACAATCGGCACATTTCATATAAACTAAATTCATATATTTGATTCTAGCCAGGGCGTGTTTCATCTGACTCTAATTTATCGGCTGTTGTAATGATGGAGCCTTGGCCAAACCGTTCTAATCTAGGTTAGCGAATTTAACATGCGCGCTCCTCTGGTAACTTTTATAAAAGAAAGTAATCGAGGTCTAGACCTAGATCTAGATAAAGCTAGATCTAACCGAGATGTATCTTATGTGATAGCTACATTGAATCTGACGATCGGCACATTTCATATAAACTAAATTCATATACATGTAAACTACATCTATATCAGGAATTAGGCTAACTATGTTTCTCCAATCTTTTGTTTAAAAAAAAAAAAAAAAACCAAACAACTCGCGTTTATTCATTCGTGAAATGGACGCACGCGATACAATTAAAAATTACCGAAATTCTGAATACCGGCAATGAAATTAGAGCAGGTGTAGAGTAAAAATAAACTTCGTTGAGGCGGATATAAATATAACACAGCAAACAATGGGTCTAAAAGGCCGGTATAGAAAAGAAATCTTTTATATGCATTGTGTAGCGGCAAATATCTGTTATCGAGACTCGCTATTTCCTTTAATAAATGTTACCATTTATTATCTCAGAGCCTCTTTAAACGGTGAAAAATCTTGAAAAGTTTCAGCTCCAGGGGGCCACGCCCCTCTTTCTCCACCACCAAAGTTCCGGAAATTTCGACAGGTTTGGGTGGCATCCCTGGAAGCATCATAGGGTTCTCTCGTGGAAGTTTTAAAATTTAGATCTACACATGTGATCCATCGTTATCGATCAACATCGCATGATCAAGTCTGAACTATTATTGTGTACAAACAAAACAGACTTTAGGGGCTCACTGACAAATAACACCCTCTCTGCACTTCTAGTTAACAAATCCTACCAGTCAGCGCCATGCTACAGCCAGAAATTCAGTGCCTCCTTCCTACAAAAGGCGAAGGCTGCCACTAAGCAGGCCCTGCAAAAATAGACTCCCACATTTCTGGATAAATCCTGATTGTTTGCCTTTGACATCCACTTGGATTTTTGTTCTTCCCCTTGAGAGGAGATTAATCTCAGTCTGACTGGATGTCACCATAGTCCTTTGAGCACCAACTTCAATGCCAGGAATGTTCTATTTTGTTTGTTTTAATAGATTTCATGTGCTTTGCAATTTAGAATTTTCTGTTCAGGAGAGGGCAAAGTTGGGCTTTAAAATTGCAAAAATTCGTTTTCGGACGGGGGGCGTTGCCCCCCTGTACCCCCCACAGGGGCTCTGCCCCCGAACCCCGCCGGGGTCTATGGCGGCCCCTGGACTCCGGCCGTATTGCCAGAGTCTGGTTTTGACATCTCTCAGGTTGGCAGCTATGGTAGTGTCTCAGGCTAGAAGGCGAAACTAGATGGTATTCAAGTCCGTCTTGGACATTTTTATCTTACTCACGCCTTTCTATTGAGAGGTGAAGAGCCTCCACAGTGTCATATCTGCAACTGTCAATTGTCCATTAGTCATATTCTGGTTGACTTTTACCGGAAAAGAAATCTGTACCTGGCTTCCAAGCCACTAGAGAACATATTTACTTATATTAGTCCTCAGGGCCTACTGATGTACCTGAAGGACTTTGGTGTATATATAATAAAATTTAATTGTGATAATCCTACACACCAATCTTTTAAAATACTATATATATTAACCCACCTCTTTATGCACGATTTTTATGCTTGTATCACTCAAGGAGTGTACTAGTAAAACTAAGGACATCATAAGCACAATATAGCGATTACCGTGCTGACGTACCGTTAAAAAAACTCCTCACCCCTGCCATTAGTCCAGTACATTATGTTCCGCCCACTCTAACTGAGCGCCTGTCTATGTACAGTGTGAACATATCAATACAATAGAAAGAGATGGAACTATATCATCACTAGAAACCGTGCCTCCGTTGTCCACTTCTCCTCCCCCTTTTTAGTTTGCTATCCAACTTGCCCCACTCCTATTCACCCATTCCCCTTTTTGTATAATTCAGCGGTCTATTTATGAAAGAAAGAAAGATCTAGATCTACAACAGCAGTGGGGAAATGGAGCCCAGATGTCTCTTTTACAGCTGTCAGTGTGCTGTGTGCATATGACACTCTAGGTATAATGCATTAACTTCTCAGGACATCATGGGCAAAATGTAATACACAGAACAGATGCTTTCTGACTCCCCTCCTCTTCCTCCTTCCCCTTACCCAATTCATTATCCCACCGGCTCGACCTGATTGTCTATCTCTATGCATGATGCAATCAAAGGCAATGGGGCTATCACTAGAAGTTCTGGCAATAAAACACTTGCACCCCCCTCCTCACTCTCTCCAAGCTCTTACACAGAAAGCTGCTGGTTTTGAAACAAAGATCTTAGCACTAACAGTTCCTGAATCAATAAAGGCTAGAGTATTGGCATCAATGGCCTTCACACAAGAACAATGATCGGATCTATAAATTTTAGTAGACCTGCATGTATTCCGAAAATATAACTTAATATAATGCTTTAAAAATGGTCTGCTGTACCGGCACTTAAAAGAAAGCACCTTTTGTACTTTTATATCAGAGTTTAACTGCATAGGATAGATGTATAGAAATGAAATAATTAAACATGTGACAGGTTGACAGCTTGCTTCAACTGGGATTATTTTTTATCGCACACACACTCTTTGTTGCTCTTTCCTTTTCTAGTTTTCTCCAAAACAAAGGTTGAGAACATTACCTACTGTATTTATGTGTGCACGCTTGCAATGACAAAAAATGCTTTTTAAATTAGGTGTCTTAGGAAAAGTGTATTTATGATATTGTATTGCATCTTAAAAACCGGGATGTTGTAACCTATTGTTTGTTTGTAAATCGAACTGAGAGTTAGGGTTCCTACATATGGATCTTTTAAATTACTGTATATACCCTTTGCTTGAAACACACCTTTTTAATTTTATGCACAATTAACTGTCTTAGAACATCATAAGCACAATATAGCTGTTACTGTGCTGACATACCGTAACAAGTATCTTTTTATCAACTAGGCGGCTGACAAAGTTGGTCAGGCAGAACCAATCTGTGTCATACTGGAGGAATGTCAAGGTCTTGATAAAATTGAAATGCTGCAGAATCATGAGAATATGCAGGTTTACAAGAAAGCTTTGGATATAATTGAGAAATTTTTCTCAGGCGAGGTGAGCAAATCTTAAACATTATTAATACTAAGTAAATTCACCACTATTACTCAGTACTATCCATATCCACAGCCTAAGTTACCTTTTTTTTTTGTCATCAGAGGTTTGTAATTGTTTATAAATTAAGCATTTCTGAACACATCATAGATTTAACTTGGTTACACTGATAGGTAGATTTTTCTCTCAATAGTTTACAAGGCAGGGCCATATAAATATTCTTTGCTTATTCTCTTTTTATTGTAATTGCCTTTGACAGACCCGTGAGTGTCACCAATACGCTTTGGGTGTAATCTATTACGCCAAAGTGTGGCTAATGACGCCTTACGGTCATTGAAGTATTACGGCGAGTTGAAAACAGTGTGGCCTATAACTAGCCACTAATTCAGATGTGGCTCAACAAAATAGACATTACAAACAATATAGGACTATTTATATTATCTATCTGATTAAAGTTTTATTGGTTGACAAGCTGGGGTTCTCTGTTCATACGTACATGTTTCATACAGTGGAATAGTCTGTAAGCCAAATCTTTTTGAAAGTTGAACTTTTGATTTTAGTAAGCCCAATATTATTTAAATTTAAAGTCCCGATATTGTTCAGAGGGCATTGACTGAAAGAGGTTTTCACTGTATAGCAATTAAAACATTAGATGTGAATACTTACTTCGATCAGCAATAGAGTAGTTCATCCAAGCAGATCATAGTGAGCGCCTTGTCCAAAAAAGGTCCATCCACAGACAAATTCAAGAGAATACGGTTTGTTCTATTTGGAACTCTTCAGTGTCGAGCAGACCATAGTGAGAGCCTTGTCCACAGACACAATCAAGAGATTGTTTTGTTTTATTTGGAACTCTTCAGTGTGTAGCAGAACATAGTTAAACTTAAAGCCTTATATAAAAAAAAAAAGAATGGTTCATCCACAGACACATTCAAGAGAATATGTTTAAGCCGCAGTACAATGACCCTGTGTTGTTGGATTGAACAGTTAAAGCAAGGGCTCAACTTCATAAAGTTTGAGCCACAGAACAATAAGCAAGTGTCCCACCAAATAAAATCTTTTATATTTTTTTAAAGACCCTAATTTGTTGCAAAAATGATGCTGCCACAAATGAACAAAGACTCAAAATGAAAAAAATGTCAAATTGAATGCTGATGTAAATTTTGTGTAATATTTTGACAAAACTACAATTTTTACTGTCTCACTTATCAGTCATCAGTGACATCTTACCTCTAGACTCATTGCCATTAGTTCATAAAAAGCTTCTAATAACAGACAGACCCTATACCTTCAAGCTCGTGATTTCACAAAATTAAATGCAGTGACATCTCAATTTTTGTTAGGTAAGAAGGTTCATTAATGTAAAATGAGATAATCTTTATTTATAGTCATATCATACAACAAAGTAAAGTAAAGCCTTTAAGCTGGTTTAAATTGATAACTGTTATGAATGGGGGTTTTTTGGTGTTTTTTTTTACATGCCTACACACTTCTAATTATTCTAGGAATTTTCAATTTTAGCATAGCATTTGATATTTTCTTTTATGTATACCGTGATGTAAGACTGAAATTTGCTATTTAAAGTCAATAATTTAATTTATTGATTTGTAAGTGATTATTTCATTGCCTTTGCATAAGTTAATTTTTTTTTTTTTACTTTAATGCGAAATGTCCCCTGTGAATGTTCTGTATAATGTAAGTGTTTTTACTCGCATTTAATATATATAAGTTGGGGGGCGCAGTGGCCCAGGGGTAGAACATCGGCTTCCGACGCAAAAGGTCCCGAGTTCGAATCCTGGCTGTTGCATCCCTACTGGTTGGGTCGGTGTCAGTATAATGTGACCGGCTGAGACAGGAGTCATGGTATCCCCACCCTGTCTTGTGTGTGGCAGCACATAGAATTGTCAGACGTCCGTCTTGGGGTCCGTCCACGATATAGCCATAAGTTGCTGATGTTGGACATTAAAAACCCAACCAACCAACCAACCAATATATACAAGTTAAAAACTTACCAAAATAATCCCAATGGTTGCTTTTCAACTAAAAGTTTGTTTTGAGTAGCAAGCTACATCCCCTTGCGTTTTTGATAAGTCGTTTCCCCTGACTGAAACTCATCAGTTAAGCCTAAATTGTAGATCTAGATCTAGAATCTCTGCTTACTTAAGCAATCTATCTAGATCTAAAATCTAGGCTTACTTGAGCAATCTACCTAGATCATCATGATCTGTGTAAAATTGCTCTAGATAGATTGGTCAAGTAAGCCTAGATTCTAAATCTAGATAGATTGCTCAAGTCTAGCAGTAGTGGTAGTGCGTGGAACAGCCGTATTGCTAGCAATGCCATTATAACATTCGATAGTCTATGACGCTTTGTCTTCTAGTTCTTAAAAACTTGGGCTTGATGACAGACAAAGAATGAAATCTAATAGAGAACTATTCTATTTTTAATTATAATACATGTAATTTTATCAAAAAAATAATTCAATAAAAAAGGATCAGGTAAGCCTTGTATTAAGATGTAGCTTCTGTGAAAATTTTATGACGTTTGGTTAAGCCATCTTCAAGCCTTTTCCGAAAACCCCTCAATTTTACTAATACATTTATATAGATTTAACATATATGGATAGTCAATTTTCTTTTCCAACGTCCGATCATCATTTTGCATTTGGGTTGTGTTCAACAGCGTAACGCACAGTTGTCTGCAATATAAAGCATCAATTTGCAATGATTAATGATTTTCAATGTTGCGACAATGACTATTATAAGTTAAAGAAGTAAGGATTCGCCATACTATTGAACATATAAGATCTCGGTTAAATGTGAGGCGGGCTAGAGCTGTTCATGGTTCTTATTATCTAACCGAAAGAGTATATCACTGGGTTTTATATCTTTCTACTTTGAAGGTATCGATGAACGTGTTTTATATGTGCTAGAGCATTATATTATTTTAACTCTTTTTAGCCCTTCCCTGAACAATCAGTCATGGCGCTTCACATTCCTGTGTTCTATGACCTGACGGTGTAACTGGTGCTTGTGATAAGTGCATAGGGACGTGCATGTTGCACCCACATACAAGCAATAGAATAACTTGAAAGGGGTGACCCCGCCTCAGATTTTAGAGTGTGGCCTTTTTATGCTCGCAACAATCTGAGGTAGGGATGCAGAAGCCACCATTCTGCATGGAAGTTTATCCATCGCTTACTGTTACAGGGCAGGTTGGAACTCCCACACCCCTGTCAGCGTATTATACTACTCTACATGTAATTGCTACAGGCTAGTTGTTGACGGATAGATCTACTCATCTAGACCTTTCCCCATTAAACCTAAACTGGGATACATGGCTGAGAAAACTGTTTTATAGGAAAAATTCTTTTCTCACCATCATATTATTCCTTTAATTATTTTTTTTTTTAAATAGGGGTATTGTATTGGGTTTATAACCCCACAACCATTTTATTTTCTTGGAATCAGCAGAATGTTCAATGCACCAGTCAAAAATTCAATGAAACCGAAACCGAAAATACAGTGTCTGAGTGTCATGATTGTTGAAACTAGAATCAAGAATTAGGGAGTAAGCAGGGAGTTCTGGTGTCGATCGTTTGAACCAAAATAAAGCCCAAATATTATCGTTCATATGATACACGTACATATACTTAAACAATACATGTATTTCCTTTTAGAATCTATTTGGGAATAAACTTTTAAGACGTTCTGAAGTATTGGGCATGTTGCACCGACAGACATTCAATGATTCACATTTAGTCTGATAGTTGATCATCTGATTTTCTACACTAGATTAAAATTTGGTCATTGAGGCATAAATCTAATTCAATTTACACATCATATATTTATTAGGCTCTCTATTGTTAAGTTAACTGTATAATTTATCTTTGGCTCTCAATGACAAATACCATTATAGCAGGCTTTGTAAAAAGAAAGATAACTTTCTTAATCTTAGTTATACAGTACTTGTACCTCATGGTATCCACGATTTTTTTCTGCATTAAATCTATTTTTGAAAGGACAAAATTTAGGTTGGTATGTCTGCTTTGAAATTAAATGAATTTTACATTAAATATACATGGTACATGTAGTTATTAATTTTAATAAATAAATCATATGCATAATCTTCTCCACCACTTTTATTAAATTCAAACAACAGGATACAGATGGAGAACTAGCGCCAAAAGGGGATGCAGATTCAAACCAGTATCAATTTAATGCTGCAACTCCTCAACAGGAATTCAACTTCTGAACTTCCCTGGAAGCTTATCCCTTTGACTTGTTTTTTCCATCATGGTTTTATTAGATGTATTTGTAGCAATCCATATCTCAGTGCTAGTATTATTTCTTAATAATTTAGAATATTTAAGATTTATCAGATCTTTTGTTTGTTTGAGCCCAATTTTTGAAAAATAATCGTCATGCTGGCTCTCAAGGGCAGCCTATTAGGGCAACGGATGACAAAAATTTAGATCTTAAGAGGAAGCCTCTGTCCATCGAGATCTTAGTTTCTTTAGAATTTTCAAATATTTAGTCACATAAAACTGACATTTATATGCAAAACAAATCAAAATTTATTATAATTACAAGAAATTTAAAGTACGGTCATCTAATAAAAAAAAATTATTATTAATATTATAGAAATAGTACATTGTTGTGAAAACTAAAATATTTTGAAATTTCAACTTAGTTGTATCAGTTAAGAATATTTCTACGGTTCACTCAATCTAAATCTCAAAATGTAAGCCAATCAGTTATGGAAATTTTTATTTGAAATAGCCAATTGCACCATCATAGCTGCAGGGAATACCATTTATAATTATATCAGCATCTCTTATATTGAAATTTCCCATTTATCGACATGCTAGAACTTTTCTGCTTTTTGTTGTCAGCAAATGTTCTGTGTATAAACAATCTTCATCCCGCATAAGGGTAAGCAGTTGCTCAATGTTTATGAGCAAGCTGTGCAGCAACCCATGTATTTTCAGTCTTGATTTTTTGTGTGATGTGCATGTAAGAAAATGTATTTAATTGTTGATTGTCATAGCGCTCACATGATTTGTAATCTTTGTTATTTGTGATCACTTGTAAGATTTCCCTTACATTGTTTTCTCCTATATTGTTATAAAACCTTGGGACCTTTAGTGTCGGTATGTCAGGAGTGCACTTTATTACTTTCTCCCATGCTTTGATATAGTGTTTTGTGAAATGCCTTTCATTCAATTCATCTTGCAAATTATTGTCCTCAGGTAAGGGAGAATAGAGTTATAGCACCAGTACTTGTAGCTCTGCCTTTTACTTGTAGCAAGTAGGAAAATGATGCTCGCACTACAAGACATCGCTTAGCTGAAAAGCCTTATAGCATCACAATCCACAGATCGACTCTGATGTAGATGTAATCAAGTCTAGATATATTCATGCAATTACACGAGTTTCAAAGAAAAACCGCAAACAAAACAATAACAGAAGAGGGTAGTAAAATCACTAGATCTATGTTGAAGATTCATACCCTAGGGAAAACCTGGCACTGAGCACCAAGTATTTTGAAACCACTTTTCAATTGAAATGAATAATATTTAGGGACCCAATCTTATTTCAATGGACTAGAATTTGAATAAAAATGCAAAAAATAGCTTATTAAAATTAAATCTATATTGTGAATAGAAAAATGTTTGAAAAACGTTCGACCATCAGGCCAAATGTACCTGTAGTGTGTAGAGCTGACTTGAAGGGTGAAACTAGAAGCATATTGTTACTGGGGGCTCTACAAGCTACAGATGTCTCTGCTAAGTCACCTATGAGATTGCTGCAAGCATGTTGTAGTTAATTCGATTGTTTTTTTTTTTCTTCCATTGATTTGATTCTAAGCTGGTTTAAAGTTTCATTTTTTTTAAAGATATCAAACCATTCTTGTTTTTCAACAAGTCTTTCATTAGGTTATTGTTACTGTTACAATGCTTGATTTAACTTAAATTATTATATTATTATTATACTTTGCATGAACTGGCGTGGTTGATAGTTATGTTCAGAGAGATTAATACTAATAGCATTGCTGACCATGATCTTTTGTTTGTATTATGAAATTGTTGACCATCATTTAATGTAAGTGGATTACAGGGACACATTTCCAGCTGTTGCCACCAACACAAAACTTTTGTTTATCTTTACATTTTATTGTAGTACAAAGTATCATGCTTTCACCCATCATTTCCATTTTTAAAAACATTTTATCACCTGGCACATTTATGATGTAGATAACAGATGATTGATAAGTCGGCGTTCCAATTTTCATTATCCTACCGTAATTTAAAATGAGAGGGGGGAAAACCTGAATATTTGTCACATAGGTGTTACATTTATATGTTCGAGTTCTAGCATTGACAAATCAATCACTTTTTTGTATTACGATTCTTAAAATTGTTGCCATCTCCAAGTTTAATGTTTTCTCAGTAACTTAATAATTATGTACAATTACAAGTAATTGAATCTACCATTTTCTTCTACACATCCCAAATGACTTGACTACTGTTAAAACACTTACTTTTCAAGTTTTGTCAATAAAGACATTGTTGAATACCAGGTACAACCGTACATCTCTCAATTTTATTTAAATGTTTTGTGGAAGAGACATTGAAATCTAATAATATATACACTGTAATAATAATTAGGGGTACAACTTTATCCTCTTTCGATCATGTTTGTGAAATGTCTTTCCCCTCTCCACCCTCCGTCTGAATTGCAAACGACATTTTTTTAATACTTCATTTTGATGTATTGGATCAGAAACGATCCCGGCCCAGTATTGTTGAAACAGAAACAAAATGTGTAGACTCAGGTCAATTATACATGAATTCTGAGATCAACATATCCTTTGGAAGGGTCAAGGATAAGGATCAATGCAACTCAGTCATATGTAGCTAAACAAAGTTTTGGGCATGCCATTTTAACTTCAATTTCGATGAGATGGAATTTAGAAAAGATCTACTGGTCTAACAGTAACAAATACATCAATGTGAAGTCAAAATCGCATATCTCTAATATATGTCACCCTGTTACGCCTGTGACACTACACCCTCTCAGTACAAATTGGCGTCAAGTGTAACAAACCTCTCGCAGTTGTTTAATCTTGTTCAGATCAGGTTTCTTCAAACTTAAGTTAATGCCCAGAGGTGCATGTTCTGGTTCTCGAAGGCACTAAGTGCGGTCTATAATATAACCCACCCATTTGCTAGCCTGATTCAGTGATTGTTTTGGTACATGTACTTTGGACTTTTACGTCCTGTTGAAGTGTTGCTCACATTCTCACATTCAAAGTGAAAACATCCTTTTAAATATGTGTCCTACTGTATAGTTAAGTGGTCTTCGCGTAAGACCTCTCCGCTTACGAACGCGCTCACCCTCTGAAACAAAATTCTTTCTCTATACACAAGCCTGTGAACCTTGAAATGCCAAGGTCAGGTTTCTACTAATTACTATTCGAGCCTAAAAAATATCCACTTTTTCCTCAAATAACTTGGAAACCATTGCACGTTGAGCTCCAAAAAAATAAGAATAAAACTTATTAAAAGCTGTAGATAATGTATTCAGCTGTCAGAAAATGTATAGGTCTAAAGCAAGAGCCTCACAGTCACACCAAGAACAAACCAGCTGTAGCAGATTCATGCAAAAGAAAAAGTGAACATAAACCCCAAGAACGATCCTGAGTTTCCTCTCTGACCATTGCCAACACAATATAATTAGAATGGCATGTAAAAAGCACACAGAAGTAGATTGGGTACTTAGCTGACATGGATATTCAGGTCTCTTTATCAACTAGATCTACATCTCCGTTTCTATGTACTTCTACTAGTTCTAGTGTTCTAACTCACTGCTCGTAGCACCAAGTCCTCGATTTTGCTACCCTCTGTCTGATTTTTGTACTTTTTTTGTGTTGTCATTTTTGTACAAGTACTGAAGAAAGCCCAGTAAAGCTGAAATGTTTTCTACGTTAAATTGTCCATTCAAGTTGGTACATGTAACTGCTTTATCTTTTATTTCCTCATTGATAATAATTACGTTGTAATGTTTGTATCATATAAATCAAGCATACCCACGTGCCACCACTGCCCGTCGCCCAGTCACCATCCTCCTTTTAGTCGATACAATGTACAATGTAGTTTTCTTTCTAGAGTGTCCTTGGCAACTTCACATGATTGTGAGACATAACGGCAAGTCTACATCTACTCTAGGTTTGTTGCAAGCTCGAGTGCCTAAGTAAAGTAGTTATCACTAAAGACTCGACTACGAATCAACATACACTGTATCTCGTAAGTTTCTCGATCTGCGGAACACTACCAACCAGGTGAAGTTCATAAAAATCTCATTATCGTAGATGTCAGCTTGGAGGATATTCAAATTTTGCAAAATCTTCTACTCTAGGCAACAATAATTCTGCTGATGATAGGTTACAACCAGTTTCGTACGTTGTAAAGGTGCCGAGGCTGTGGGCATGAGAGTCTTTTCTACTAAAACCAGGGATACCTTATTTAATTGATTAGTAGTAGTAGTACATGTAGTTAGTAGTTGTACTAGTACATGTAGTAGTAGCAGCAGCAGCAGTAGTACAGTAGTAGTTGTTGTTAGTACTAGGTACTACATGTACAGTAGTAGGCCTAGTAGTAGTAGTACATAGTAGGTTAGAAGGGACAGCCACAAACCTATATCTAGCTTGAGACCAACAGATAAGACAAGTAGACAGAGACATAGATCTAATTATTTTGGACTTTACACACGACCTGCCTTGACTGAGAAGTCGTACTTCGCTGAGTTAGACCTGTCCAAGTGTATTACTATTACAGAACGTAAACAAACTAGTTTCTCTATAGGATCCCTAAGAGTTCACGGTAGTCAGAATAAGTAATACAATTATGATACGTCAATATTATTGACGAAACCAAAAGGCGAAACGTATAAATGTATTTTTTTTCTATAATTTCTAGTTGTGTTTGATTTATTGTGTCCCTCAGTTGCTAAGTTGTGCGTATTCTTCTCTGTATCATAGCAGCAGCAGTAGTAGTAGTAGTAGTAGTAGTAGTAGTAGTAGTAGTAGTAGTAGTAGTAGTAGTAGTAGTAGTAGTAGTAGTAGTAGTAGTAGTGTGAGAAGGTGCAGAAAAATGCGAGCACAGCGTTCAGTTTAAAAGTTTCAAACTTTTATTACATTGCACCATTAAAAAACCCAAGTCCGACTAAAAATTAAAATAAGAAGAAATGATAAACATGTGGAAAGAAGAATCAAAAAATTACACTTGCAATCAACATCATATCCGTTAAGACATGGTTAAAACAGATCTATCTCAAATCATACATCATGTTATGCGATCGCGATACATCTTGGTCGATATAATAGATTTCAGAGATAGTCTAGAGGCTACATTAACCGTCAAAATCAAATGAAGACAGCACCATACTTCACGGAAAAAGTAATGGCAGATGAATAAGGAGAGGCAAGTAGTGGTGAAAGTAAGGCAAAAGATAGTAAAAATCAGAGGCATAGGTCATCAAACAAAGAGCAATTTATACACACGTGGTAATAATCACAACATTCATAATACGGTACATGTAGCACCAAACCAAAGGTAAATTTATATACATTCAATGCATTGGTTGAAATGCAGAGTATACCAACAGTGGCTATGTAGAAGGCCTAGTTAACTCATTGGACATGCTAAAACACGTTACGACACCTAGGCAAAAAGTCTCATAGTTGACCACAAGGACTGGGTCTCAATAATACATGTACCGGGTATTTATCATCACCCACATAATTATGATCTAAGTAGGGCAAATATACCATAACATAGGCAATATTATCAAGGGATACATTGATCAATACATTACAATGCAGTTAGTAAGCAAGGGCCTCATTATACCAACAATTTTCTTCGGCAATCTACTTCACGATGATAAAATTAATATGTGACAAACTCGGAGCACTAAGTCTGCCCAACACCCAAATAAGTAAATTAATTTCTTACACAAATCCAAAGGTGGGAAGCTCTATATGGTATAATGTACTTAATTCAACATTATCCAGAGCACAAGCTTAAATTAATGGTGACGTAAACAATACATGGACAATCCAAGGGAGTTGGTAAAACCACTGTAGGAAAAGACACACACAAAAAAATCAAGTGGTCTGCCTCTCCTAAAATCTTATGAAATATAATAAACTTTGAGGAAAATATCATTGTGTTTGTTTGTCCATAAATGTCTGTGCATCCCTTGGCAAGTGTTGATGCGTCCGGATTAGCAAGTCACTGAAAAAGACGTAGTAAGTACCCTAGCCATGAAACTCCTTTTTAATTTAAAAGGAGCGTAGTGGTTTAGCGGTAAAACCATGCTCGCTTTAAGTGGCAAGGCGATTCGGTGCCTTTGCATGTACAAGTCGAAGGTTCTAATCCCACAAGAAAATGATAGTGGTGGTTGTAATGTTAGGACATAACTCAGGGATGATTAAGCGAGTTATAAATACGAATAATCAAACACATTGGCTGCATCGAGAGGTTTATTAAATAGAATTGAATAATATAAATTTACATTTTAAATGAGAAACATACTTCTATAACATCGATTAAAAATACAACATAAACTTAACGTACCTAAACATAACATACCGCTCCACACAGGAACACCCGACCAAAAGTGAAGAGATCCAAAATGTGATCTCAATTTAAAGTGTCACATTAGAGACTTCCAAAACGAGCAACACTGACAAACGTTCATCACAATGAACACAGACCATGAACACACAAAAACCCAACAAACACAGAACCGGTTCAAAGACACACACAATGACATTTACAAAACACTATTCAAAATATAACATAGGAAATGCTATCCTAACATTACCCATTTTCCCCAGTTAAAATCAACAATTTTAATGGTACAAATAAAATAATGTATCAATTGAATTATTGTCCAACACCTGCCATCTCTCAGATGACCAATTCTGGAAGAAATATTGTAACGCATTGTACTATAAGTTGATCTATTCATTTCCTCACCCTTTTTAGGTGCGTAACTTTTGGGTAGCGGATTGACTAGATGTATGTACATTATCTTGTTTGTTTGCATAACGATTGTATTTCAAGCCTAAGAATTTGATTGTGAGTTTTGCTTACTGAACACAGCCCTTCTCGAAACCTCCGGCTAGTTCTAGAATAGTAATCACCTCGTCACCTCTTGTTTACCTTTGTTCTGATTGGTTGTTAATTGCTAAAGAGATGTACCGAGAATAGTCTCTGATGATTTACGTAATCCTTGTTCTGGATGATTCGACGAAATTTTGTATAAATAAGAATCTTAATTAGATTTAGGGGGAGTCAACATCAAGAGTCAACATTGTTTCAAGAGTCAACATTGTTTTCCAGAGTCTACATTGAAACTCCAGTAATTGTAC